>SMDT01000805.1:0-135259 GCA_005392925.1 Aquilaria sinensis
TCTTCCACATCACATTCCAAGTTATGGACATTAATCCTTCTTATACTTGTCTGTTGGGAAGACCATGGATTCATATGGCTGGAGCAATTCCCTCCTCATTACACCAAAAAATGAAATTCATTTTTGAAGGAAAGTTAATCACAGTCTTTGCTGAAGAAGGCATTCTGCTATCATCTATATCAATGGTAGCAAAGACCAATTGACCTTCTCTTCCAAGTTGGTGTGACCCAAATGCCAAATGTAACTGAAAATTGTGTGGCACTGAAACTCAAGGTCCAACAGTTGGCCGAGTTCAAGTTGCTAGGCCTGATGTGATTGGTAATTGAAAGTGAAGATTTTGAGCTGGAATTACATTGATTTTGGAAGGGCTCCAAGTCAGATCTGACCTAACAGTTCGCACACACTTTTGAATGACAGGGAATCCTTTGAATAAACTTGTATCTTTGATAGCTTGCCAAAGTAATCTAATAGTAAAAATCTCCTAGATTTAGTCCAGAATCTAGGGTGTAGTCTTTATTAAATGGACACCTGGTATTCTTTTTCTTGGTACAACAAAAAGATGTAATGTGTGCATTCTACCACTTTTTACATCCACATATTCTACCATTTTCTACCAAAAATTCCATTTTCTCTCACTCTTTGCCATTATACTATTCATTATTACCATCACACTTTACTTTGTAAACAATACTACTCGTGGGTGAAAATGAAAGTTAAGAGAGATTTGATAGTAGTGATCTTCAAAGTGCTGCCAAATCTAGCGAGAATGATTTCAAATGTTGCACCTCAACCCTCAAAAAGGAATTCACACTGGTTATCAACATCCTTGCAAGAAGTCTTGGATTAGCTTCCAAAGAAGGTAGCTCTCATATTAAATGACTTTAGTGGCCTCCCAAATTCTCCTGAATGCTCAACACAAGAAAAGATTCTTAGTTCTCCGCAACACAAATTCCAAAAAGAAAAGAAGTTCATCCCTTCCATCAAAACGCAATAAGGGAAAATTCAAATCCAAAACAAAAAGAGGCTGAGAGCAAGCATGAGCAACCAAGGCCATTTGAGTCATCTCACTTCAAGAGGGCTATCAAGTATATCATCACCATAGCTCACACAAAAAAAAAAAAAACAAAACAAAATAAAACAAAAGAAAAAGAAAAAGAAAAAGAGCTCAAGTTAGAGCCAAAGAAAGAAATAAAAAAATGAGCTATGGATTCTAGACTGAAAACCTGCAAAGGCGGTTTAGAAGACAAAAGTAACCTTCAACCCAAGCGTGCATAAAGATTACGATAGTTGGGGGGCAATAGATGAGGTCTAACTTTCTAGAAAGGGTGGCAAGTTTGAAGTCATCACTATTGAGTTTTTCACTATAATTAGATCTACTCACAAGTAGTATTAAAGGACCCTTTTTTCACACCACTCAAACTTAACTTTCCTCAGACCTAACATTTACCTCTTGATATCATTCTCATTCAGCTAAAAAACAAGCAAAAAAAAAAAACATTCAAACTTAACTTTCCTCAGACCTAAAATTTACCTCTTGATATCATCCTCGTTCAGCTAAAGGCTATCATTGTGAATCATGTTTCTACCTTATTGCCTTGCACAGTTTATGTCTTCGAGTTGGAAAGGGGGAGAATGACAGGATATTTTAATTAAAAACAAAGACTGTAAGTTACTTGGTGAAGCTTTGCAAATTGATGAAAGTTTTTCTTTAAGGCCAAACCACTATTCATTAATGTGTGTAGACTTAAAAGTGAGGAAATAACTTGAGACTTTCTTTAAGAAGATGTGGTTCTTGTAAGAGAAATTCATGATCAAGGACCATACAAAGGTCTAGAAATGCTCGACCTTCTGTTAGATTAAAGGCGAGATGATACCTTTTATCCACATAAACACCGTATTCAGGGGGGCAAAGAAGTCTCTATGAAGCGTAAGAAGAGTACTGCCAACAAAGAAGCTCAATAGACAAGGGGGCAAGTCTTATGGATCAGAACCTGAGTTTAAGAAAGAGCAATCATTCAGACTATAACATGGGGATAAGTAAGTATCAGCACGGCCACAAGAAAAGGGGCAAAGAGACATTGAAAGTTAAGCCTTCGATGGTATGAAATCCATGATCAGGGATGAGTATCCAAAGAGATATAAAGTATGAGGCGGGCGAACATTAAAGAAATTGAGGCCAAAATTCAAGAACAAGTCAAGGAAAGGGGATTTTGAAAAGAGTTGGGCTTTTGAGGCAATGGACAAAAGCTGGGAAGCATAAAGAGATTCAATGATAGTCCAAGAAGGCAATCACAAAGAGGATCCAGTAAAGCAAAGACATGAAGAACTAGATTCATAAAAAAAAAAAAAAAAAAACAAAAATTCAAAAACAAAAAATACGCAGCCATTAGTTATACATGCTCTACATTCATGCATTTCACATCATGCATGCATGGCATACAGAACAGGGATCAAATGGGAAACACATCCACGGCACAGTTACAGCAGTATAAGCTGAGATCTCAATGACATCAGCTCTTACTAATCCACCGCTGGATGCATAGCTGATATATTGGACCCAGGCCCATCAGCAATTCAAAGATAAAGTAGACAATATTGTCAAAAGCCTGGTAATCGACTCAATAATCGAGGTTACACCTGGATGGACAGAATTGACGCCAGCTTAGCAGTATTCAAGATAAGAGATAGCAATATGGTCAAAAGATAACCTTTTCAATACATCGAGCGGACTCCTGGATATTGACGTCAGCTTAGCAGTATCCAAGATAAGAGATCGTCTTTGTTTTTGATAAAGCAGACGTCAACCCGGAAGGACAATTGAATTCAGCTTAGGTATCAAATAAGAGATAGCTATCAATTGGTCAAGGATCAGGATATCAAACGTCAAGAAATATTGTCGTTGACAATTTGTCAAAAGCTGGCGATGGATTTGATAATCGAGGTTTCTCGTCAGACAAGATCGATTTCTTTTCTTTTCCTTTTGGTTTAATCGACATCCACAGCTTGATGGAATATCAAAGATCAAAGAAATATCTATGACATTAAAATAAAGTAGGATCCACTTTTCCGGTTAAACGGCGGATACGGTACTCCGTGACTCTCAAGTCGGTTCTCTCAGTTGCCCATAATAACTGATTCCTTCACCCCTTCTTTCTTTTACTTCCTCCTAGAAAATGGATCCTACTTTTTCCGCCTTGCGAAAGTATTTCCCCCTCTCTCCCAATGAACATCCTAAAAAAGATCTACCGAGTTCGCTGTGAACGATTAAGAGCTCTGATGCACAAAGGAATACCTGAAGATGTACGGTGGTTAATCGAAGCCAAGGTTCGTCTGGCAGGTGAAATCCCAGAGACATTTGCGTCTTACATGCCTGGTGTTGGCAAAAGTTCTTATGCCAGAAAAAGAAGAGCGAAAAGATTACAAGTCTGCCATAAATGTGGTAGGTGGACTTGTAAGACTAGGTGTCGTTCTTTAGGAATGATCTCCAATAATCGAGAAGATAAAATACGGTTCATCAAGAATGGCTTGAGTAAGGACTCATTGGATGATATCCAATTGACTCTTGAGACGCATTCTTGTGGATCTGTGTAACGTGAAATTCTTGGTTTATGGAGTATTTTTCATGAAGAACGAAACCGTTACAGTCCCAGGAATTTGACTTTAAATGACCCTGTTTGCCAGCTTGTAAGAAAGCTGGATGGGAAGCAGATCCTCAACTCATAGAAGCCATTAATACCGTTACTGGACGTAAAACCAGTGGAAAATGTGAGCCACAGTCACAATTACTGTACATAAGTTTGTTATATTTGGAAAAATTGGCATTTTCTTTTGACATATGTACATGTTCCCCTAAGTGTAATCGACACGTTATCCATTTTCATCATTATAAATGCGTGTTCTTCCTTCTGATTAAGCAGCAGATAAGATACCCCGCGACTTCTAAAATCGATTATTCCAATTTCTTACAATAACTGATTCTTTTCCCTCTTCTCTCAAATTCTTCTTTCATCAATGGATTCTACTCTTTCTGCACTGCGATACTCTTTCTGCACTGCGAAAATATTTTCCTTCCCTCCCACTAAAAGTTCTTAAAAAGATCTACCATGCTAGATGTGAAAGAATCAGAGTTTTTATACGCAAGGGTCTTCCTGACAACGTCCAGTGGATAATTGAAGCTAAGGTCCGTTCGGCTGGTGAAGTTGCAGATGCATTTATGCCTCGTATGCCCGGCTTAGGTAAAAGCGCTTATGCCAAAAAGCGAAGAGCAAAGAGGCTAGATGTCTGTTATAAATGCGGACGATGGAATTGCAATACTAAATGCCGCTCTTTAGGATACATCTCCAAAAATCGTGAAGATAAAAGAAAATTCATTAAGAATGGCCTGCGTAAGGAATCTCTGGAGGATATCCGAGGGACTCTTGAAATGCATTCTTGTGGAATAGTACAACGCGAAATAGTCGATTTATGGAGGACTTACCATAAAGAACGAGACCGTTACAGTCCCCAAAATCTAACTGTAAACGATCCTGTTTGCCAGTTTGTAAGAAAACTGGATGAGAAGCAAATCCCCGACTTATAGAAGATGTTGGAGCCGTTACTGGACATAAATCAGTGGAAGATTAGAGCCACAGCACAATTAATGTACATCATGATTGCTGTACATATAAGCTGTCATTTGTCTTTTCTTTTGACAATAATGTACTTGCTTCTGTAAGCGTAATAAACACGTTATCCTTTCATCACTATAAATGCGTGTTCTTCTTTCCTGGATACGGTACTCCGTGACTCAAATACGTATAAGTTATTTCCGTTTCCTACAATCACTAATTCCTTTCTTCTTCTCTTAAATGCCTCCTTCATCAATGGAGTCTTCTCTTTCCACACTGCGAAAATATTTTCCTTCCCTTTCAATAAATGTTCTTAAAAAGATTTATCAAGCTAGATGTGAACGATTCAGAGTATTTATGCAAAAAGGCATTCCTGATAATGTGCGATGGCTAATCGAGGCTAAGGTTCGTTCAGCTGGTGAAGTTCAAGAAGCATTCTTTCCCCGTATGCCCGGCTTCGGTAAAAGCGCTTATGCCAAAAAGAGAAGAGCAAAGAGGCTAGGCGTTTGTCATAATTGTGGATGGTGGATTTGTGGCACTAAATGTCGTTCTCCAGGAGTGATCACCAGAAATCGTCAAGATAGAAGAAGTTTCATTAAGAATGGCCTGCGTAAGGAATCTCTGGAAAATATTCGAGAGACTCTTGAAGCGCACTCTTGCGGAATAGTGCAATTTGAGCTTGTTGGATTATGGATAATTCTCCAAAGAGAACGAGATCGTTACAGTCTTGGGAATCTGACTTTAAACGACCCTGTTTGCCAGTTTGTGAGAAAACTGGAGGGGATGCAAATCGCCGATCCATAGAAGGCATTGAAATCGTTACTGAATGCAAAGCCAATAGAAGACGAGGACCAAGGTCACGATTACTGTACATGCTAGCTGTTACTTTTGAAATTTTCCACTCCTTTTGGCAATAATGTACCCACTCCTGACATGAGCCACAGTCATGACTACTGTATATAGCTGGCAGCTTTTGAAATTTTCCTTCTCTTCCGACGATTATGTACCTAATGAGCTACAGTACTATTTTATATTGTCGCTTTTATTTTCCTTCTCTTCTGACGTAAGCTACAGTTGCAACTCCTGTACGTGCTATACCAGTATGCTACTGTACATGCTAGCAGCCATTTTGGAAATTTTCCTCCTCCTTTTTGATAATGTACCCATTCCTGATGTGACCATAGTCGTGACTACTGTGTATAGCTGTCATTGTGAAAATTAGCCCTCTTCCGACAATAATGTATCCACTCTTGAAAATAAAATTATTGCTTTATCCCTTCATCTCTATAAATATATCCTCTTTTCTCACAAGGGTAAGGATAGGAATGGAGAAAACCTCAACTCATAAATCCCGAACTATTTGTGTATTTTCTGGAGCTTTTCCTGGAAAAGATGAAGAGTACTTAAAGGCAGCCAACCATTTGGGTAGGGTATTGGCTGAGCGGAAAATACACTTAGTTTACGGAGGAGGTAGTGTCAGATTGATGGGAGGTATAGCATTAGCAGCATCTCTAGGAGGAAGCCAAGTTCTGGGCATTATCCCTGGACCTCTGAAACTTGTTTCTGGGGGCACCATTGGAGAAGAACTAGTGGTTAAAAATTTGCAAGAGCGTCTGCTACAAATGCTTCTTAACGCTTATGCTTTTATCGCTTTACCAGGTGATTTTGGTACATTGGGAGAAGTCTTCCAAATTGCTTCCATGGCCCAACTTAATTTGCACAAGAAACCTATTGGGCTTTTGAATGTTAATGATTTCTTTACAGGTCTGATAGTTTTTGTGGATTATGCAGTACAGAAGAATTTCATATCAAGAGTGGCACGACAAATCCTAATATCCGCAAAAACTGCTGAAGAATTGCTTGACAAAATACAAGCTTTTGTTCCTGAACCAGATCCAGCAATGATTCATATAAACTGGGCACAACAGCCTTTTCTGACCAGTTCAATCCCATAATTATCCTCTACCCACCCTGTTGAAGTATTGTGGAAACAGAAGCGGTCTAATCTGTTCTTCTTGTCCTTCCGTTTTAGTATTAGCATTTTCTTTTGTGTGTCAATTTTTCTTTTCAGGGAATTTTTTTTTGTTTTTATAAGATAGTTTTGTTCATGCTGATATTAAAACCGTTGGATAGAGCCATTAGTTTGGAATGGCTGAGTAAAGAGTAATTTTTATTACTCTTGAGATGCATCCTATTAGGTCTACTAGTCATGGCATTTTGGGGTAGATCAGCTTCAACCTTATTTGGATGACATATATCTCAAGCGAATCTATATTTACTGAAGGAAATATTAGATGAACCTTGAATATTGATTCCAAACATCCGTTCCCTTTACATAATTTGTCAGTGTCATTGTCATCATCCAGATTCACTCATTTTATCGAAGTCTAAATTTTTGCACTCGCCTATTATGAAAATTCACACTTTCGAAGAAAAATTATCCCAATTTCAGTTGCTTTCATGTAAATTTCGCTTGGGGTGTTAAGGAAAGCTCTCAATTAACCCCAGAAAGGAGAAAAGAGTTTTTCTCCATCAATCAATTTTCTTTCAACGGTAGGACTGCTCCCATCGCCGAGGTTTTAAGGATGGAACCTTTGCCTCGAAATCAATCAATGTTCCTTCAACGGTAGGACTGCTCCTATCGCCGAGGTTTTAAGGATGGAACCTTTGCCTCGAAATCAATCAATCAATTTTCCTTCAACGGTAGGACTGCTCCTATCGCCGAGGTTTTAAGGATGGAACCTTTGCCTCGAAATCAATCAATCAATTTTCCTTCAACGGTAGGACTGCTCCTATCGCCGAGGTTTTAAGGATGGAACCTTTGCCTCGAAATCAATCAATTTTCCTTCAACGGTAGGACTGCTCCTATCGCCGAGGTTTTAAGGATGGAACCTTTGCCTCGAAATCAATCAATCAATTTTCCTTCAACGATAGGACAGCTCCTATCGCCGAGGTTTTAAGGATGGAACCTTTGCCTCGAAATCAATCAATCAATTTTCCTTCAACGGTAGGACTGCTCCTATCGCCGAGGTTTTAAGGATGGAACCTTTGCCTCGAAATCAATCAATCAATTTTCCTTCAACGGTAGGACTGCTCCTATCGCCGAGGTTTTAAGGATGGAACCTTTGCCTCGAAATCAATCAATCAATTTTCCTTCAACGGTAGGACTGCTCCTATCGCCGAGGTTTTAAGGATGGAACCTTTGCCTCGAAATCAATCAATCAATTTTCCTTCAACGATAGGACTGCTCCTATCGCCGAGGTTTTAAGGATGGAACCTTTGCCTCGAAATCAATCAATCAATTTTCCTTCAACGATAGGACAGCTCCTATCGCCGAGGTTTTAAGGATGGAACCTTTGCCTCGAAATCAATCAATCAATTTTTCTTCAACGATAGGAAAGTTCCTATCGTCGAGGTTCTAAGGAAGGTTCCTTTGCCTCAAAATCAATCAATCAATTTTTCTTCAACGATAGGAAGGTTCCTATCGTAGAGGTTCTAAGGTAGGTTCCTTAACCTCAAAATCAATCAATCAATTTATCTTCAACGATAGGAAAGTTCCTATCGTCGAGGTTCTAAGGAGAGTTCCTTAACCTCATTCAATCAATTTTACTTTCAACGATAGGAAAGTTCCTATCGTCGAGGTTCAAGGAGAGTTCCTTAACCTCATTCAATCAATTTTACCTTTCAACGATAGGAAACTTTCATATCGTCGAAGGTTCAAAGAGAGTTCCTTAACCCCATTCAATCAATTTTACTTTCAACGGTAGGAAAGTTCCTATCGTCGAGGTTCAAGGAGAGTTCCTTAACCTCATTCAATCAATTTTACTTTCAACGATAGGAAAGTTCCTATCGTCGACGTTCAAGGAGAGTTCCTTAACCTCATTATTTAGGCAGCGAGAAGGTTCTCAATGCCTAGCTAAGCCGGACGAAATTTGGTAACGACTTTACATACATCATGTCCCATGAAGCATGCAAAGGGGGGCAGCTGTTGACACCCAATTTCGTCCGGTCTTTTAAAAATTTTTCATTAAAAAATTAAATTAAAAATTAATTAAAAAAAATATTTTTATTATTTTTATTATTGTTATTATTATTACTAAAAAAAGTTTATTAGTTTAAAATATATTTTTTTTTTGTGAAGATTTGATTTAAAATGATATATGTGTGAATATGTGTATGTTTGAAGTAAAAAGAAAATTTCAGAAAAAAATGACAAAAAATTAAAAGTTTAAGGTAAAAATGACAAAATTGAGAAGTTTCGAGCAAAATTGACAAATTATTATTATTATTATTATTATTATATTGTTAATTCAACTAACTTCCTAACTACTAACTTTTATTATTATTATCATCATCATCATTATTATTATTATTATTATTACTTATTATTACTATTAATGGAAGGTTATACCTCCTATTTATTTATTTAAAAGTGGATGGCCAAAAAGCCCCACTTTATTTATTTATTATCTTTAATATTTCTTCATGTATTTGCTCTTTATTTATTTGCATATTTAATTTACTTTTAAATGGATGTCTAAACTAAAAAAAAGAAAACCTCCCCTTTATTTAATTTTCCTTTGTGCCAAAATTTTATTTCACTTATTTAAATAATAAATAAATAAGTAAATTAATAAAAAAATTAAAAGAAAATTCTTTTATGTGAATAATTAACTTTACTTTATTTATATTTAAGACTAATAAAAATCATTTTTAAAAACCAACTCTCTTTTATTATTGGAACATATGTTTTATTCCTTTAAAAACAACAAAAAAAATTAAATTTCTTTAAAATTAATAAACAAACATAATTAAAATAATTCTAAAAATCAATTCTGTTTTTTTAATTATATCTTTAAAGTAATGATATTAAAAATTTAAAAATTCAAGAAAAATAATAATAAAATTATGATTAAAATTAATAATTAATTAATTAAAATAAAAATTAAACTCCTTGACCAAATGATCCGCCAGGATCCATGGCTTGGAAATATTTTTTTAATAAAGTATATAAATTTTCCTTTATTAAAAATAAAAACTTTGGACTAATATTTTTTTTTCTCTTTATCCAGCAATATATTAATTATTTATTAAAATAATAAAATATAAATTTTTAGTTTCTTTATTAGCAAAAAGAATAAAAGAGTAAAATTATTAAGTTAATATTTTATTTCTTTATCCAGTAATATTTTACTTATTTATTTTAAAATAATAAAAATATATAACTTTTTGTTTCCTTTATTAAACAAAAAAAAAATTTTAGCCAAATGAGTTCAAATAAAGGTAATAAAAAAAAATAATTTTTTTTCTTAAATATCTTAGACTTATTAATTAGATATATTTTCAGATATATAAATTAAAATTATTTAAAAATCTTTCATCAAACAAAAAGAACATAAAAATGAAACATAAATATCAAGACTTTTATATATATAAAATTTTTTAGTTTCTTCATTAATCACTTTTGGTTAAATTTTTTTTTATCAAAAACAAAACAAATAAATAACAAAACTTTTATTTTATGTTTAAAATATACATATAAGTTTTTAGTTTCTTTATTGAATAATCACTTTTAATTTTTTATCAAAAACAAAACAAATAAATATCAAAACTTTTCTTTTATGTTTAAAATATACATAAAATTTTTAGTTTCTTTTCTTGAATAATCATTTTTTTGCTTAATTCATTCAAAACAAAATTTAGACTTTTGTTCTATTTTTGAAATATACATATGAATTTTTGCTTTCATCATTGAATAAATAAAATTTTAATTAAATAATTACTTTTTGATTTCCCTTTTATCAAATAAAAATATTAAGACTTTTCTTTTATTTTTGAAATATACATATAAGTTTTTGGTTTCTTTATTAAATAAATAAAATCTTGATTAAATAATTTCTTTTTGGTTTATCTTTTATCAAATAAACATAACATAAAATATAAATCTTTCTTTTATTTTTCAAATCCATAATCTCTTTAAATAAAACCTTGATTAAATAAATTTTTTTTTGGTTTATCTTTTTTTAAATAGAAAAGAATAAACATAACATAAAAATATAAATCTTTCTTTTTTTAATAAAACCTTGATTAATTTATTTTTTGGAATAAACATAAAATAAATGTCAAGATTTTTTTTAACTCTTTGATTTCTTTAAAGTAACTTTTTATTAAATAAAAATAAAAAAAATTAATTACTTTTTAATTCTTTTATAAATTGAGTAATTATTTAAATAATAAATATCCTTCATTAAACAAAAAAAAAAAAAGAAAAGAAAGATAAGAAAAAGGAAAGAAAGAAAAGATAAGAAAAAGATAAGAAAGATAAGAAAAAGAAAAGAAAAAAAGAAAGAAAAATAAAAAAGAAAAATAATTTTTTTAGATTATTAATAAACCTAAAATTTCATGAATAAAAAGACTTACAAATTAGTAATTAAACTAATAATTAATTCCATAATAATAAGAATTAAATAATTACGAGAAATTAAAATAATTTCTATATCCGGATGATCCGGCAGGATCTACGGTTTGGAAAATATCAACCTTTTTAAAATAAATTAAATAAAAAGATAAAAATCCATATTCACGATATGGATTAAATGATTAAAATTTCATCAAATTCCGTGTCCAAATGACTCGGCAGAGTCCATGGTTCGGAATTAAATCTTCCGTGTCCAAATGACTCGGCAGAGTCCATGGTTTGGAAGTATCAAACTTTATACAAATTAATTACTAAAAATCAACATCCGACTAAATAATTCAGTTAAAATTCCTGGTTTTGAAAATTAACTGAAGTTATTTAAAAGCAAAGTAAAACAAAATTAAAATCAACTAAGGTGCCAATTTTGGGCGCTATAACAAAGTTGTTTTAGCGTAACCGTACTCCCGATCCCCGAACTCTGGCAGACCATATTTTAGGTGACCAATCGACCTAAGTAAACCGATTGGTGGCGACTCCAGAAAACCCGACGTTGCTACAATACTAAACTTCTTTTGTCCCACATGCATATCATCAAACATATGAAATACTTCAAGGAAAGTTTTAGCAAAACAAAAGGCTAAGGGGTCACACATGAATTTAAGAGTTCAAAAGGGAAATTATGCCTTTTTCTGTTCACCAAATCACCCTCCCCAATTGATTTTTTGCGCTAAACTCTAAAACACGAAGGTCAAGCGAGCGGCGGAAACAAACAAACAAGACATACTTTTGCCATATTTTTTTCCTTCCAAGAAAATGTCAGTTTTACTTTTATCTATTTATATTGTAATTTTTTTCATTCTTTCACATATGCTTGATCATCCCTTCCCCTCCGGTAGTTGTCCTATCCGGTGCAAAAAAAAGGGGGGAAAATTGTAACGGCTCTCCAAAAATTTAGATCATAATTAGTGAGATAATGTTAGTTAGTTTAGTAATTTAATATGCTTAGAATATTTAATGCAAACAAATTTAATGTAAGCATGTGTTTAAATCAATATATTTATATGACTTCAGTATGTGTTTCAAGTGTTTTATGAATACCATAGAAACTATTTTGAAAAGATTTATTTATTACTTTTATTAGTTCTCTTCAAATGCCGAAGTTAAGCATGTATGAATTCATGTCATAAGATAATCAACTAGTATAAAGTTTTAAACAACGGAAGTATTAGTTTAGCCATTTGCAACTAAGAGCAGGAATACTAAATCCTAATGATCTTAAAATCCTGGGAACACCCTATATTATGGTAAGTAAGATGTTCCCTCACAAAAATGTCCCTGAAGGCTAAATAAACTTTTTTTTTTTAACCACTTTTACTTGGGTTTGATTGATAATTAATAGAAAATGGCAGAAGCATATATAATGGGCTAATTCAAGTATCATGCATACTGCATAGACATTTGAGAATTGTTTATCAACCAAGTTTGATTAATTAGTTATCATGTCCGATTGCATTTTCTTTTATTTTTTTGCTTGTCATTTTTTGCTTAAATTTTCTTTTACTTGTTTATTTTTATTCTTGTCTATGCATGTGAATAGTGAATTGTTATTAAATTATTCAAGTATAGCAAACAAACTTGAGTTGTCATTTGTTTTCTTTTTCAGTTATGTTAAGATACTTTAAAAAGCAAGGGGCAGTGGAGTCTTCAGCATATATTGCTGGAACGTCAAAATCAATTAATGAGGAACCACAAACTCAAGAAACAACACATGGTGATAAGTTTAATTTTAGGGACAAAGAGCAAGGTTCGTCAAAGTATAGAAAGATTGATTTAAATACTCTTCCAGCTGATCCAGGAGAATGACAAGAAATTGAAAATTTTCATTCAACTGCTACAGATGAAGTTAGAAGAGCATATCTTCAAAAAGGACTTTGTCAACCTCGATATCATATCTTTTAAGAAAGGATTATTGAAGGTAGAGCTCACCGATTTAACTCTATTTGGTTTGATAACTATAAATATTGGTTGGAATATAGTACAAAAGAAGGAAGCAGCATTTTGCTTATGTTACTGTATATTTAAGCCTGAAATTAAAAGTCATGGTGGATATGATTCTTTTGTAAGCGGCGGGTTTAAGGATTGGAACAAGAAA
Organism: Aquilaria sinensis; assembly: GCA_005392925.1. Lineage (NCBI taxonomy): Eukaryota > Viridiplantae > Streptophyta > Magnoliopsida > Malvales > Thymelaeaceae > Aquilaria > Aquilaria sinensis. Next base: position 13,178 of record SMDT01000805.1, read on the forward strand.
AACTGACTAGATAAGCATGATTCTAGAAGTGCACACAATCTAGCAGTTCAAAAGTATCGAGTTCGATTAAATGTTTCAATTGATTATGTTAGATTTTTACTATGACAAGGATTGCCTTTTCATAGTCATGATGAGCATGATGATTCAAGTAACAAAGGGAATTTTCATGAACTCCTACATTTTTATGTAGAGTACAATGAACAAGTGGGTAATGTTATATTGGAGAATGCTCCAAAGAATTCACAAATGATTGCTCCTTCAATTCAAAAAGATATTGTGCATGCTGCTGCAAGAGAAACTATTAAGGCTATTATTAGAGATGTTGGAGATGATTTTTTTGGAATTTTGGTGGATGAATCTCGTGATGTGTTTTGTAAGGAACAAATGGCTTTGGTTTTGTGATATGTAAACAGTGAAGGGCTTTTTATGGAGATATTTATTGGTGTGAAACATGTGATTGATACTTCAGCTGTGTCATTCAAGGCTGCCATTGACTCTATGCTTTCAATACATGGACTGAGTTCATCTAGAATTTGAGGTCAGGGATATGATGGAGCTAGTAATATATGAGGTGAGTTTAATGAATTAAAAATTTTGATTATGAGAGAAAATTAGTCTGCATACTATATTCATTATTTTGCTCATCAGTTCCAGCTGACGTTTGTGTTTGTAGCAAAAAATCATTTTGCTATCAATAATTTCTTTAACTTGATTTCTCGGTTGCTGAATATGATTAGAGCTTCTTGTAAGTGAAGAGATAAGCTTAGAGAAAGCAAGCGCAGAAAGTTGTGGAATTGTTGGCTAATCATAACCTTGAAACTGGTTACGGTTTAAATCAAGAAAAAAGTATTAAAAGAGCCAGTGATACTCATTGGAGATCTCATTATGGCTCACTCTTGAATGTCATGATCATGTATTCCTGGTCGATCGTCGAAACCGTAAAAAATAATTTTGGTATCCCTTACAACTCAGAATAAATAAATTTATAGTATAGCAGTGAAAACCAGGTCGAATCCCAAAGGAGATTTTTTTACTGAAAACTTTCTGTCAGAAAACTGAAATAAAAGATTGGGGGGTTTCTTTAATTAAAAGCTGAAATAAATTAACTGTAGAATCAAAATGAAATTAACCAATACTAAAAACGCTCAGTTCAGGGTTGATTATCCATTCCAATCACGCAGTTGATCATCGAAAGAAAATATTTCTTCAATTCAAGTAAATAAACAGGATTCTTTTTAAAGCTAAAAAGAACCCTAAGAATTAAGCAGTAAAATTAACCAGAAAAGGCTTTAGATTAATTTTTTAATTTTGATTAACAAGATATTGAAAAGCAATTTCTAATTATCTCAAAATCAGCATTAAGATCAATGAACCAAAAAGTTTATTCCAAGCAACAATCCAAAAGCTTGAACAATTTAACCTGTCTTACTTCTTCATATGAACTAACCAGAAATAAAAGCTATCTCTAATCAATTCACTTGCTTCTAATTGAATTCTTCACCTAAGCGGTTAAAAGAAAATCAAACAGATTTGCAATTCCAGAACCAATTCAACAAGCGAGAACAGGAAAATTAATTGCAATAAATCTGAACAACAAAGAAGTAAATACTTGAAATTAAAGAAAGTTTAAGAAAGAAAAATCAATCCTCACAACTTGAAATTAAAGAAAGTTTAAGAAAGAAAAATCAATCCTCACAACCGGTGTTGACGATGGAAATCGTCCCTAGAACTGAACCAGAAAATTACTCAGCCATGATCGAAAGAAAAACAAAGAAGAATAAAAAAAATTAAAACTAGAATTACGAAAAAGAGATGGAGATGGGGGGTGCGGCGGCAGCCACACTTAAAAGCCAAAGAAACCTAAAATCTATGGTTAAACTCATAAAAACTCCCTAAACTTTTTATATTGTTACAAAAGTACCCTAAACAAATAAAAAGATTCAAAATAACTATAAGGTTTCAAAGTTGTCAGCCAAGCAATGTTCCAGAACAGTAACAGCAACTTCAAGCTGATATTCGACCTTGATTCAGCTATTATTTCTCAAAACTCAAAGCATAAAAGTTGTAGATATCTTTCTTATCTTCGAAACGACACCTGAATTGCATAAAACGGACATCTACAGCCAAAGATATGTCCAAAATACCGCAACTGCTTCTGAACCAGCGGTGACTCGTAAATCGCGACTTTGAAGCTAAATTTTACCCTCTTAACGTGCAAAATGGGCTTCATGGTCTGAATGTGATTTGTAGCTCCAGATGTGAGCTTTCCAATGAATCAAAAATCACTTCATTCCGATCTCTATAGCTCAAGATATAATTTTTCTACCGGAACATCACCAATCTGTCAACATCTTGAAAGAGCACAACCAAATTAAAACTTGTAAAATGGCAAATTAAATTCACTTTCAATCAATTAAGTTCAGATATACTCTAAACTACAAAACATACTCAAAATATATATTTAAGGTTCAAAACATATTAAAACATATTAAATCTGAGAGAAATAAATATAATAAATATAAGTTTATCAATTCCTCAATTATTAATGTCTTTAAAGCTGTTGAAAGACATGGTACATTACAAGACCAAAAAGTAGAAGCACATTAGCTTTTGGAGCTATTGGAAACATTTGACTTTATCTTTTGCATACACTTAATGATCAAAATCTTAGGGCTCACAAATGATCTGAATTTAGCCTTGCAAAAAAGAGACCAAGAGATTGTCAATGCAATGTCACTTGTTATAGTTGCTAGAAAAAAGTTACAAGATATGAAAGATAAAGGATGGGAGCTTCATCTAACTGAAGTTTCTTCATTTTGTAATAATTATGGCATCCACATCCATATGCTCCGAAAAGGCATTGAAAAGGTTCACAGGTTAGCAACTTGCACTATTATAAAGTTGAGTTATTTAATGGTGTTATAAATATGCAACTTCAAGAGCTAAGAAGCCATTTCAATGAAGTGAACATAGAATTGCTTCTTTGTGTTGCTTGTTTGTGCCCATATAAGTCTTTCCATGCATTTGATGAGAAAAAGTTGCTGAAAATGGCTAAACTTTATCCGGCAAAGTTTCCTGCAGTTGAACTTGTGTTGACACCCAATTTCGTCCGGTCTTTTTTTTTAAAAAAATTTTATTAAAAAATTAATTAAAAAAATTATTATTATTATTATTATTATTATTATTATTGCTAAAAATTTAATTAAGTTAATTAGTTTAAAATATATTTTTGTTTGGTGAAAATTTGATTTAAAAGGATATATATATGAATATGTATGTGTTTGAAATAAAAATAAAATTTCAGAAAAAAATGACAAAAAATTAAAAGTTTGAGGTAAAAATGACAAAATTGAGAAGTTTCGGGCAAAATTGATAAATTCCGAAAGTTTCAGGAGCTTTGGGTAATTTTTCGGGTCAATTTTGGGCTTAAACGGACGTTTCTGGCCCAAATTGACAGAAAACGACAAAATTGTCAAAATCAGAAGCTTCTGAAGCTTATCCAGAGCCTGAGAAACGTAAAGGACTGAAACTGTCAGTTTACCAATTTAAAATATAAGTTTGAAATTTTATATTAATTTATCCATAAATATTTCAGTCAAACTTCCTCTATAAATAGGCCTCCAAATTCAGTGATGAACACATAAAAAAATAGAAAGAAAGCTTATAGCTCCGTTTTATGAAAAGGAAAAATTACAGTCTCAGGTCCCTGGCCCTCTTCTCTTCCTCTCCAGAAAACCTAAACTTTCTCTGACCCTTTTTTTTTTTCTTTCCGCGAGACGCGCGCCGCTCCTATTTCCAATTCAATTTTGATTTTTAGGGTAAAACCCTTGTTAAACTCTTCATCTTTTCATTTCTTTCACTTTGGTCACTAACCTTTTATTTTGTTCTTGCAGAATTAATTACTAACTCTTTTACATATTACTTGTTTATTATTTATTGTTGTTATTATTACTAACTTTTATTATTATTGTTATTACTAACTCAACTAACTCTACTAACCTTTATTATTGTTATTATTGATACTAATTTTACTAACCTTTTATTATTATTATTATTATTATTATTATTATTATTAACTACTAACATAACTAACTTCACTAACCTTTATTATTATTGTTGTTATTATTGTTACTAACTTACTAACTTTACTAACCTTTTATTATTGCTTTTATTATTGTTACTAACTTACTAACTTTACTAACCTTTTATTATTGTTATTATTAATATTAACATCTAACTTTATTAACTTTTGCTAACTTTTATAATTAATGATTATACCTCTTATTTATTATTTATTTTAGTGGATGGCCAAAAAGCCCCACTTTATTTTTATTTGTTTACTATTTATTAATCTTTAACTTTCATTTATTTATTTTATGTTCTTTTTATTTGTTTATTTATTTGAATATGTTATTTAATTTCTGCAATTTTTAAGTGGATGGTCAAAAAGCCCCACTTTATTTATTTATTATCTTTTGATACTCTTTTATGTATTTTCTATTTATTTACTTGTATGTGTTATTTAATTTACACACCTTTTATTTTCTTTTGGATATTTAAACCAAAAAAAAAAAAAAGAAAACCTTTACTTTATTTATTACAGATTTTAGTTTATGAATAGACTTATTTCACTTAAATCACTTTTTGGCCATAATAATATAAATAAGTAAATAATAACTAACAAAAAGAAGATTTTTTTTTGAATAATTAACTTTATTCTAAGGATAATAAAAATCATTTTTTAAAGCCAACTATCTTTTTGAAACATATGTTTTCTTTGAAAACAACAAAAAGATAATCTTTTTATTCCTTTTGTTAAAAATTAATAAAACAAACATAATTAAATAATTCTAAAAATATACAAATCAATTCTTTTTAAACATATTTTTAAAGTAATGATATTAAAAATTTAAAAATTCAAGAAAAATAATAATAAAAAATTAAATTAAATTAATAATTAAATAAATAATTAAAAAATAAAAATTAATAAAAATTAAACTCCATGTCCAAATGATCCTCCAGGATCCAATGGTTTGGAGAATAATAAAAATAATAAAATAAAAATATAAAAAAATAAAATTAATTTTAATAGTTATTTTTATCCAGTAAAAATAAAAACAAAACCTTTTTAATAAAAGAAGTATATGAAAATTAAGACTTTGTATTTTACTTATTTCTTTTAAATTAAAACATAACTTTTTGATTCTTTTAAATTAAAACATAAAATTTTGATTAAATAATTACTTTTTAATTCACCTTTTATCAAATAAATATTAAGACTTTTCTTTTTTATTTTTGAAATATACATATAAATTTTTGTTTTCCTTTATTAAATAAATAAAATTTTAATTACTTTTTAATTCACCTTTTATCAAATGAAATATTAAGACTTTTCTTCTTGAAATATACATATAAATTTTTGGTTTCTTTATTAAATAATCACTTTTTGGTTAATCTTTTATTCAAAATAAAATAAAATAAAATATTAAATTTTAATTTTTATACATATAAATTTTTGGTTTCTTAATTAAATAATTACTTTTGGTTAATCTTTTATCAAAATAAAATAAAACAAATAAAATATTAATACTTTTCTTTTATTTTTGAAATATACATATAAGTTTTCTTTAAATAAAAACCTTGATTAAATAATTTCTTTTATCAAATAAAAAAAAATAAAAGAATAATAAAATATTTTATAATTTTATTAAAATTATTAAAAATTCAAAATTTTCATAAAAGTAATTAGTAATTAAACTAATAATTAATTCCATAAAAATAAGAATTAAATAATTAACCATAAATTAAAATAATTTCCATATCCGGATGATCCAGCAGGATCTACGGTTTGGAAAATATCAACCTTTTTAAAATAAATAAATAAAAAGATAAAAATCCATATTTACGATATGGATTAAATTGATTAAAATTTCATCAAATTCCGTGTCCAAATGACTCGGCAGAGTCCATGGTTCGGAATTAAATCTTCCGTGTCCAAATGACTCGGCAGAGTCCATGATTTGGATGTATCAAACTTTATACAAATTAATTACTAAAAATCCACATCCGACTAAATAATTCAGTTAAAATTCCTGGTTTTGAAAATTAACTGAAAATTATTTAAAAGCAAAGCAAAACAAAATTAAAATCAACTAAGGTGCCAATTTTGGGCGCTCTAACAATATTGTTTTAGCGTAACCGTACTCCCGATCCCCGAACTCTCGCAGACCATATTTTAGGTGACCAATCGACCTAAGAAAAAAACCGATTGGTGGCGACTCCAAAAACCCGACGTTGCTACAACTTGTAACACTTAGATATCAACTTGAAAATTATATTTTAGATGTGTGTGGAGATGAAAGGTTTATTAATTTGAAAGGTATTAAAGACCTTGCAAAGAAGATGGTGGAAACGAAGAAGCGTGTTATCTACCACTAGTATACCTTCTTTTGAAGCTGACACTAATTTTACCTGTAGCAACGTCAACCACAGAACTAGCTTTTTAAGCAATGGAGTTGATAAAAAGCGATTTGTGGAATAAAATGAGTAATAATTTTTTAAATAATTGTTTAGTGTCATATATTGAAAAAGATGTATTCGATAGTATCAATAATGACACAATTGTAGAATTTTTTTAAGCTATGAGAACTCATCAAGAGCAATTGTAATAATATATTTTTTATCCTTAGAGTATGTATGCAAATTCATAAGTTTTGTTATTGAACATTAGAATTTATTAGTTCTATAAGTATATGAATGGACCCCATCTAAAAAAATCCCAGATTCCCCACTGAGAGATAGTCAGATCTGCAGTAAAGCCCCGCATGCATCACATGGCGTCTTTGGTCCCATTGGCCATCATAAAACGTATCGTACTAGTCTAGTTGTTGTGCATAGTTGAACATTTATAACTGATCATGAATTTGGCCCAAAAAAACAATCTGTGCCTTAATTGACCCAATGAGCAGAAAATAATGGTTTCTTCGCTGTTTGGCAGTATAATTGTTTCCTAAAGGATGTGGGATTCTCCATAATTAATGAGACACTTGCTTGAAGCACAAGCAAAGACAATATACGGAAGAGCAGCGTGAAATCTTAAAGATCACAAGGTACTACCTACCTAGTTCTATTCGGATCCGCAGTACCTTGCCCAGCCCTGCCTATAAATATATGAACACACAAAGCCTCGGCTCAGCATTGTCTCATCGGCCGGGTAAGCTCTCTGGCCAGCAGGATGACGGCAACCATGAATACTTCTCCACTCAAAGAAAGCCGCCTTCCGTGGGTGCTCTACAGGTACGGCAACGACCTGGAGATGCAGGCCTTCTACAGAATGGACGACGGAGAGACGGAGGTGAGAAGTTTTCCAGAGTTGCACGGAAAGAGGGTAAAAATCGGAGGCAGCTCCCACGGCTGGATAGTTGTCTTCCGCGAGATTGAGAATCAGTATCTGCTCTTCAATCCCCTCACTCGGCAGTCAGTAAGCCTCCCGCCCCTGGAGCTCGAGGATGTCTCTGAAAAATACAAATACTACTCCTGGTTGCTGACGGCCCCTCCTGCTGCAGGGTGCGACCAAGACAGCTTCTTTCTGCTGTTCAACCGAGAGTCGCTTACTTCCATCTTGTCGTGCAAGGTGGGAGACCAATGTTGGAGGCGACAGTTGCTGGACGAGGAGATCCTGGAGAAAGCACTAGTGGGCGGTTGCTCAGCCGGGCAGCCCGTCAGCTGCAACGGCAAAATATATGCTGCGGTTCACGGGAAAAAGCTGTTAGTCATTGAACGAGTCGTGCCAGAATTGAGCGCCCACATCTTAGAAATTGGCGGAGCAGCTGGTACCCTGGAACCCTGTACCTGTTGTGAGGGTTGCATGGTAGAGTCCTGTGGCGAGCTTTTTCTGGTACATCGTGCCATTGGAGGAACGAAGTTCAACGAGGTGGTAGGAGTCGAGGTTTTCAGACTGGATTTGTCAAACAAGGAATGGATAAAGGTGAAAAGTATTGAGGGCCGAGCAATTATCGACACTTGCTTCTCCTATCCCGCGTCAGCCACTGGGAGAGAGATAGGAGCCAACTGCATCTACGTGTTGCACAAGATTCTATACTCGTTCAACTTGGAGACAAACAGCCTTTCGGAGGTGCATCTTCCTCTGCCAAACCTACCAATGCCAGGGCGTTCCAAAGGCACTTGGTTGGCGCCGGACTTAAGGAGCCTACAGATGAGCAGGCAATCCACAAAGGGACCAGAGGAATTAGGAATACAGATGAAGTCCAGAAGCGAGGAGGCTAACACAGCTGGATCGATGACTATGAGGCTTCCCCGGGAAATGCTGTTTGAGATCTCAAGGCGACTCCAATTGCGGGACTGCTTAAACTTTCGGGCGGTGAACAGACTGTTCCGATCAGTGGCCCCATCACTCCCGCTGAGAGATTACTTAATGGAGCAGCGATGTTCTCTTCCCGACCCGTGGCTCATGTCTTGCAGAAAGGAGATGGGTGCTTGCCTTCTCATTGATCCCTGGGGCAGGGAGAGGGACAAGTATTTCATGAGCCTTCCCACCCCAGACTATGTAATGTGCTACTCAAAGGATAACTGGTGCGTGATGCTAGAAGGTACACAATCCATTTTCCTCTGGAATCCTTTCAAAAATTCAAGGATTGAACTGCCGGATTGTCCACATGAATGGAGATCAATCGCGGCATGTGGCTTCTCACATTCACCCCTCTCTCCTGATTTCCTACTTGTACTCATCTGTGTTTGCGTCCACCCTGATCATTACCTTCAAGTATATATTGACATCTTGGATGGCGATGAATGGTCGAGCGATCTTGCTTTCAGTTGGCATTCGGAGTTTGAGCCGCCCTATCATTCTGCTCTGGCTCTCTACAGGGGAGATTTTTATTGTCTTGATAATCACCAAGGAAGACTTTTGGTTATTCGGCCAGGCGAGGAGCATATCTCTTGGGAAGTGCTAGAGAATCCCATGTTGACCCTCCCTCCTCATCACAAGAGGAGCTATCTACTGGAATGTGATGGGAACCTCCTCGCTGTCCTTACAACTGTATCAGGACACGATATTCAAGTCTTTAAGTTGGATTTCACTGAAATGAGTTGGGTTGAGCTTCAAGATTTGGACAACTTTGTGCTTTATGTTAGCCATTTTTCATCCTTCTCCCGCCCTGTTACGGCTCCAGAAATGGGCAACGTGATTTATTTTCCTAGATTCCTTGACAACAAGTTGGTCCCTTATTCTCTTCGTTCTAAGAGGTTTCACTACCTTGGTGGTGAACAAGCCCATATTTCTAAAGTCCGTTCAAATGGTTTTCAAGTGGGGATTGAAGAACAAATGCTTTGTGCTTGGATTGACCCTAAATGGTTCTAGTTGCCCCGGCTCAATTGCAATTGGAGGAGATTGTAATCATGAAAACTTACGCTAGCTTCACTTAATTAAATTTGGTTTTTTTCATTACAGTCCATATATTTCTACCAATTCCGTTTTGGGATTATAATTTTAAGTATAATAAAATATTTTCTTTATTATTAGGGGATTTTCATCTGCTGTTCCCTTGAAGCAATATTTTTCAAATCTCAATTCTTAGGCCTCTGCCCACAAAGGGACTAGTGGATGTTTTGCTATTTATGAAATTATTAATTCTACGAAGAGTGGGGAACCTTTCACTGACTTTTAGAATTTGACATCAGAAAGTGCTTTCACACTATCGACTGACATCAACTCATCCCAATCGTTGAGGAAGGGTGTTGAACTATTATAGTTGTAACCTAAGTGTAGGTTGTCGCAAGTAATAAAATTTTGGGAGTTCAAGTGTCAAACAATAGGAAAGTGAATTAAGAAATACAAATTACAGATTTTTAATAAGAAAAGTTTTGGTGAAACGTGTGAACAATTTTGTATAAAATATTAATTTCAAGAAAATTGTTAAGATTAGGGAATCTACTTTTAGTATATCGGTTATGGATAATTTTACCCCATCTTGCCACTTAATTTGGATCCACACATAAAGGAGGTCCTAATCGGAGAATTTGTAAAACACCAACACTTGTAACTGGGTTCAAATATCCATTATGCCAACCATTAACTACAATAACTCAAGATTTCAGTATAGCTGGCTTAGCAACGTTCTACAAAGGGAATCAAGCAGCTTTTGTGCCAATGATTCGACTATGATGAATCAAGACTCCCACTTGATAAGGAGGGTAGCTAATATGATCGAGAAAGTTAATACCGTTAATGTTACGATTCATTCAAATCAGCCATAATCTTTATATCAAAAGCTTCACCTTTTCACCTTAACAAAAGAAAGATTAGTTAGTCATTATAAAAGTAAACAACACGTATAAAGATGAAATAAACATAGATTGAAAGATTAAAGAAAGAACAAAAAGAAAACATGTTAGATAGAGCTTCAGTATTAAAAACAAGAACAAAACCAAAAAAGAAAAACTAAAAATGATACAAGAACATAAAAATGGCCTAGGAAATGGCATGAATTCATCCTCCTCCCAATGTGCCTATTTATAGAGTTTTGGAGTGGGTGAAATGGTAAAATGGAATAGTAAAATGTAAATAAATACAAATCAATAAAGGCGGACTACAACTTCTTTTAATTTTTCAACCACCGTACACATTGAATCAGCTCTTCTCAAGCACAAGATTTGCAGATTTCTTCTTTAGCTTTGAATCGATAACTTACTCATTCAAATCGGATATCTGTAGCTCAAATTACAATTTTTCTACCGAAACTGCTTTTCAGTAAATGAAAGAACAAATTGTCTAATCTATAATCAGATTTTGGCAACAAAAACGATCACACTAGCTCTCAAAATGAAACAGAGTTGAAGATCTAAATGTTAGCTTTCAAATGAATTTGGAATCACTCAGTTTTGACATCTACAGCTTTAAATATAATTTTTCTCGTGAAGAGTCGCCAAGTGATGATTTTACCTACATAAAAAAATAATTATTTAATATATTTTTACTATTAATGAACAATAAACCATGTATGAACAGTAAAAATGCGTATGATCAATCAAATATGTGTGAAGAGTAAGTTAGTGAATAGTAACCCGGTGGAAAAAGTGCTCAAGTTAGAGAAATTAATCATACTCAAAGTGTATAATGATGATTTAAACCCTTAACAGTAATACACTTATGAGTATTTATCAAAGAGATTGACGATCCCAAGTTATTTTACCTCATTTAGAAAGTCTTTTGAATACTTTTGTCATAAATTCTCGAAGTTGTTTAGTAAGTGTGTCAACCAAGGCAATGCATAATGACTTGGCATCATCCTCACATTCCTCTGGCTTATCACCTTAATCACTAAAATAATCACGTATGTATTTTTTTTTTAGAACCAATATCATTTAAAACTAATTTAACTAATAATCAATAATAATATATTTTTGACAAAGTAATTAATTTTTACAAATTTTTTTCTTACTGAACTTTAAAAAATAATAATAAGTACTTATATTTTGAGTGATTTGTAAGCCTCTTAAAGTATAGAGTTTAAATTAATATGCAAACTAGCCAAATACTTGCGATATATAAAAATAATTATTGATAATCACTCGAATAGTTTCCCACATTGACCTCTAGTCTTTTGTTTTGGCATATTAAATTTACAAGGATCACTAGTAGTTTTTATGATTTCTGATTGCATCACACTTTTAGCATGTTCTTACATTCACATATTTGTGAGATGACTATGGTTCAATTATTTGATTTTAGTAATGATAATCTATTATGTTGACATGTAAATGCTGAATCAACATCCAATTTTATTGTATAAAATGACCTTTCAAATATGAGATTCATGAACATATGTTCTAGACACTTTTGGAGCAATGCATTTGCAGTTGATGTTTCTTAGTCAGCTATGAAAAATTGAAGACAGATTCAGAATTTTGATATGTTATAGAAGCCAAATTTTGAGAATGCTAAATATGACAAGAAGCTTAAAAAGGAAATCAACTACTATTGAGTTTCTTCTTTTACTCCTTTAGATTTGTGTGACTAATTGCATTCAAAAGCAATTGCTTTATTTTATGTTAGAATGATTTTTTTCTTTAGTTGCATGGATAATAAGGTAAAAATAGTTGAATAGATATTTTTAGTTAATGAAAGACATAGATTGAAGAGGTTGGATTGCATAATTAGGGGGCTTCCCGAACCATTGTGCTTCATTTTTTCATTTTTTTTCTTTGCTTTGAAGCTTTTTATATATCTTGGAAGCCCTATAAAATTTTAAGGTAGTAAAGAAGGTTAGTTCATTTTTATTACCTATCTTCTATAGTAAGCAAGCCTTGATTTTTATGATATTACAGCAAGCTTGAAAGTGCATCTGCACTTTTGCAGCCATAAGTTGACCCTATGGACCTATTTCACCTTAGAGACCATATATTTGAGTGAATATTCACCAAATGCCTTACTTATCAATGCTTATCATCCCAAGGAAAGATATAACCAGATTCAAAACACCTTTAGGTTCTAGCCATAGAACCTCTTCTCCGCAACTTTGAGAAGTAAAAGAGAAACACAGTAGAAAGAATGCATTCTGAACACTTCAACAAAAACTTACCACTAGGAGCTTCACAGCTTCCTCTTGCAAAAAAGCTTGGGTAAAAAATAACCAGAAAATTGACGTTCTTAGTGAAAATTTGCAATCCTTTTGTGAGTTAACAAGTCACACTATTAATGTTGAAAGCTTAAATCAGTCGAAATCAATGTGTTAAATACCATTACTATTAAGTATACCGCATTTTGAATTTTTAAGATATACCGTATGGTATACCACATCGCATACCGTTACCATTTAAAAAAAAAAATTTAGAATATTATTTTAAAATAATATAATTTTTTCAATAATTTATTTTAACACATTTTATATGTATACTAATTTTTTTCATCATAATTTGTCAAATATAAATAAAATGTATATGATAGAAGATATTTTTTTAGTACAAAAAACATAAAAAAATATTATATATAGAAAAAAATAGATAATACTAAAAAAACTAATTTATTGATATAAGAGAAAAAATAATACCCCCTTTGTCCCAAAATTGTTGCTTTATTTGACTTTTTGTTGTATTTTGACTTGAATTTTTTCATATTATTGTTTGTTAGAAAAATTTTAAAAAAATATATTTAAAAACTACATGTCTTGATTTATCATTTACATATACAGATTTTTCATTTATATATTAAAATTTTGAAAATAAAAAATTTTAAATTAATTACTGAAAACAAATAGAGCAAAAACTTTGGGACGAAGGGAGATAGTAAATATTAACCTTTAAGTTACCACCATCTATTAAATTTTTATATTAACTAAGAAAAGTAACAAAAAAAATTAAAGTAAATATTTATTTCATGATATGCGTATTATTTATATTTTAATATTTTATATATTTATGATGTTTTGATTAAAATAAAAAAATAACCGTAAAAAATAAAATGCCGCAATACATATCATGCGATATTTGGGGTATACCACAGTTTTTTTACAAAATGAATACAAAAAGTGAAAAATGAGTGATATATAAAATACCTAAAAATAATGATGTATACTGAGTAATGAAATATAAAATGTAAAAATATTTATACCCCGTACCCACAATAAATAATATATCACCTGATATACCGCAATATCGTGCAGTATTTAATATTATGGTTGAAATTTAAAGAAAATCCCTTTTTTCGAAATTAGGAAAGCCAAATAACTGAAATAGAATAAAAACCGGTTACGTCACACTACAAGAAAAGAGCTTTGTCAGGCAGTCATTACCTGTTGCCCACTTTTGTAAAAGGAGCAATTCCAACAGTAGATTGTCGGAAGAGGTCCACTACAAAAAAAGAATTCTTACAGATTATTGTCGGAATTTTAGACGACACCATTGGCACAAAAAAACGCGTGGTCAGAACTTTCTCAACCGTAGTTCCTCGGTAACAATTTTCTAGCAGATGGCCGTTAGGAAATGTTGACCGAAAAAATTCCGTAGGGTAACCATCCAAAAAAGTTGTCATCGATAAAACGGGTTTTCCAGTTGAGTACTAATTGCATAAACCTAGCTTATGCCATAAGCCTTCCTTCTACTATATAACTACAGTCACTTTAACCTCTACCTATTAAAAACTATCATCCGGCAAACGCGCTACAATTTCTATGAAATTACGAGCATGCCATTGCGTCTAAAACTCTTGAAATTACATCTTATGCCATCCAATAAATATCTACAGCGTGAAACCCGAAACAATTCAACTTTTCCGAGAAGCTTCTGTTCCGTCGTCGATGCATTGTTGCATACTTGCATTCAGCAGCTCAACTCCGTTTTCTGTTGAAACGCTGGACAGAATCTCTGCCCTAGCCGCTAAACTTCCGTCATGAAAAACCTAGCCAACGATAAACTAATTTCCGGTGTAAATCGGAGAATCACAACGATGAAGAGATCACGGGATGCAGAAACCATTAGTGAGCAACTGTAAGTACTTATCATTTTTCACACTTGTCCATCTAACCTGTTGGATCTTCCATTGTTGGTCGTTCTTTCGCACCATAAACGTATTTAATCCCTGCAGAAGTCGATAATAAGAGCGGGAAAAAAGAGAGAAGCTCCTGAACAAAGAAAACAAGAAAAACAAAAGAAAATCACACCGGTTGCCAAAGACGAACTAGAAGCATCTACGAGGAGTAAAAGAATTGGAAAGAAGCCAGAAGAAATCAAACATCAAAGGTATCTCTCGTTTTTGTTCTTTTAACGGTATCCGTATGTTCCTTTATGTTCTTCAAATGTGAATGTCTTTGTTCTTTTGATGAGGCACTGTTTGTCTGTCTTAGATCTCGTGTTTTTAAAAGTGCCTATTTGTTCTTTTGTGATTGTTCTTTTAAAAGTGCCTGTTTGTTCCTTTAGGAGGCATTGTTGGTTCATTGTTACTCATATGTTTGTTCTTTTAAAAAGTAGGCACTGTTTTTATGTCTTAGATCTCGTGTTTTTTAAAAGTGCCTGTTTGTTCTTTTGTAATTGTTTTTTTGAAGTGCCTGTTTGTTCTTTTAGGAGGCATTGTTAGTTCTTTGTTACTCATGAAGTGCCTGTTTGTTCTTTTGTAATTCTTCTTTTAGAAGTGCCTGTTTGTTCCTTTAGGAGGCATTGTTGGTTTTTTGTTACTCATGTGTTTGTTCTTTTAGAAAGCAGACATTGTTTTTATGTCTTAGATCTCGTGTTTTTTAAAAGTGCCTGTTTATTCTTTTGTAATTGTTCTTTTAGAAGTGCCTGTTTGTTCCTTTAGGAGGCATTGTTGGTTCTTTGTTACTCATATGTTTGTTCTTTTAGAAAGCAGACACTGTTTTTAAGTCTTAGATCTCATGTTTTTTAAAAGTGTCTGTTTGTTCTTTTGTAATTGTTCTTTTAGAAGTGCCTGTTTGTTTCTTTAGGATGCATTGTTGGTTTTTTGTTACTCATGTGTTTGTTCATTTAGAAAGCAGGTACTGTTTTTATGTCTTAGATCTCGTGTTTTTTAAAAGTGTCTGTTTGTTCTTTTGTGATTGTTCTTTTAAAAGTGTCTGTTTGTTCCTTTAGAAGAAGGTATTGTTGGTTCTTTATTACTCATGTATTTGTTCTTTTAGAAAGTACCGTTTTCACTTTTTCCCCTTCGTGTTTGCTCTTTTAGAAGGGTATGTTTGTTTTTCTTTGGTGATTTGTTTGTTTTCTGTTCTTTGAGAAACCTTAATTATTTCTTATGTGTTTTGGTGTTTACACTTGCGGGCCTTCTTGTTCTTTTGTGTTCTGGTGCTTATTCTTTCAGAAGGCTATGTTTGTTCTTTTAGATAGGCATCTTTGTTCTTTGAGAAGGCAATGTTTGGTCATTCTTTTACATGTTTATTTTTTGTTACTTAAGTGTTTGTGCTTACAAAAGACACTGTTTGTTCTGTTTTTCTACTTGTACGTTCTCTTGGAGTAAATTTTTTTTTTTCCATTGTTTGCAGGTCATCTCTTACACCCAGGTGCTCTGCATTGCAAGTTCATGAGCTAATGCAAATAATATCAAACAACCTTGAACAGAAAAATGCTGTAGTGGAGCTTGGGTTTGAAAAGCTTTTCCATCTTCCCGGGATCACTATTAGGTAGGAGCTGATGAACTTTTTAATCTCCGCCTTTGACTGCAACTCGTTGAAGCAATTCTTTAGGACAAAGAGGGAGGGGACAATTTCAAGAGGAACTTTATTATCTTTGTTGTTACACATTTGATTACTCCAATAGCAAAAGCAAATGACTGCACATGGAAAGTTGTGAAAGCAACGGAAGATTTATCATTTGTCAAGAATATGAACTGGGCTCAGTACTTGATTGATTCTCTTGTTTCATCAATTGAAAAATACAAGCGGAAAAGTTCAATGGCCAACATTGGTGGATGCATCCTTCTCCTTCAGGTATTCCTCTTATCATGTCATAACATTATTAGCTCGCTATTGTTACAACTAACTAATTCTAAAAAGTTCATCTGCAGCAACTATACTTTGACAGATTTTGGATGAAGGGCCAACCAACTGTTCCTAGGCAGATACCAAGAATGTCTGGATGGGATAACAAATTAATCATCCAAAGAATCAACCAATAAAAAGCTGAAGGTTCCTTTGGACTGGGAAAGGTGACAATTTCTCTTCTTGTTTGTTCTCTTTTGTTCTTTTACATGTTACTGTTTGTTCTTTTAGAATCCTTTTTTTGTGCAATAAGCAGGGCACCACTTCTCCCGCAGTGCAAATATACTCTCCAGCCAACTATTACCTTCTAAACCAATTGTCTCTATCATATTTGACCACCTTTCAATAAACTCCTGAACAGTAATACGACCATAGAAACACCGGCTCAAACCTCTAGAAAACTCTTTGTTGCTTTTCATTAACCACCCCAAATGTTTTCGTGCATTCTGTGAAATATGCCACAGGCACAACCTATGCTTAGAACCAGGCAAATGTCTCTTAGTAGCAAACATAATGGCAGCATCTTGGTCTGTCATAAAATTTGATGGTTGAACACCTCCCATACTCTCCAAAAATTGATCAAACAACCACCCAAAAGTCTCCTTCTCCTCATTGATCAAGAAGCCACAACAAAAAATAACAATCTGCCTGTGATTGTTCTCTCCAACAAAAGGGGCACATATGAGACTATACATATTTGTTCAGTATGTTGTATAAAAAACAACAGCATCACCAAAGCACTGATAATCTTCATACATACGTGAATCTCTCCATATAAAATTACTCAAACGACCATCAACAACTTGATATTGATAGTAAAAATTGCCATTACAAACATATCTTTCTTTAAAACAATCAAGCAATGACTGCGCATCAGCACTCCCAATCTGAATTGACTTTTCACGAGTAAAAAAATCGTATAAATCCCTCTTCGTAAACCCAACAGACTCAATACCTCCACATTCTTGGTACATTATCCTGAATGCATCTATAGCTCGAATACCAATTTGCATGAAAGACATCAACATATTCTTCTTACTATCATCTATATGCCTCGCAGAATGCAAAAAATGAGTCTGATGTTGTGGAACAAATGGATGACTATGCTGCCTATCATGTCTGTCACACTTCCAAGTACCACTCATATCAATTTTAAACCTCATAAATGCCCTGCAATTAAAACGGAAACTGGCTCTTTCATGACTCCCATCAATCGCAGAACTATGTTTTTTACCAGCACAAGAACAGCAAAACTCCCTTCCACAACAAGAACCATCTACCCGACGATGGAGCCTAGTCTTCCTTATATCAAAACTATGGCTAAGACCATGCTTCCTGTAATACTCATATGCTTTATTCTCACCGCCAAACTCCATACCAATCATATCAATCCGTTCAAATCCATCATCTTCAGAATAACCTACATGCAGCTCCATTATAAGAACATATACAACATGTAAAAAGAACAAAGTCTAACACAAAAAAGAACATATGCATTTTTAAAAGAACAAACTCTGTAGTATAAACGAACAAGGCTAAACAAATAAACCGAATATTGAAAAATAGAAGAACAAGGTCTAAAGCACAAAGGTACAAACAGTTCTGTAGAAAGGTACAAACACTAATGAAGAAAAAAAACATAAAAGCCCAAAACATCAGTTCTGTAAAGACAACAGACTGTCAACCATAAAAAAATCAAGGCCAACTCATAAAAGCAAACGTGCCAGAACAAAAAGCAAATGTGCCAGACCAAAAAGCATATATATATAAAACCAATATAATAAACAAAAAAAATAACACTGTCTAAAATAGAAAAGAACAAACAATAATATTAGAAAGAACAAACAGTATTCTTAAAAAGAACATATACTACTATAAAAAAGAACACGTACCTTCAACATGAATACCACATGAGATCGCCAAAGAATTAGACAATGCACCCAAATCAGATCCCTCAACAACAGATATCAAAGACCGAACATCTACTCCACAACCTAAATCACTAGAAACTGAGGCAGAAGGAACTACACAAACGAAACACAAATCTAAGTTAACAGAGCAAATCTAAATGTGAGCTATACAAACGAAACACAAATAAATATCAAGAACTCGTTCGTACCTAAGTTAACAGAGCAAATAATGTCGGATGACGGAGTAGGAAAAACATTCAGATCTAGATCCATTACCGCCCACAAGCAAACACCTTCATCAAAACAAGAGTTCCGAAACTTGTCCTTCAACAGTACAGAAAAAAAACTAAGATCGAAATCCACACCGAAGAATGATCGATGCAACCCGAAACTCGCGAGACAAAGCTAGAAGAAGAAACGGAGTAGAAGAAGAAGCAGAGCAACTAATTCTCAAGAAATGACAAACAAAAAACAGAAAAGAGGAAATAGGTATAAATGGCACGGATGTAAATAAACCAGCCGAATGTCAAATGGCACGGATATAAATAAGCTAGACGCACACAAGAATTGGCCTTTTCAGTTATGTCAATTGGTAGCAGCTCCATATCTTTCTACTGCATAAAAGCTTGCCCCGAAAATAACCAGAAAATTATAACGCTTATAATTCGATGAAATAGTCGCATTTACATGCTAGCAGACAGAAATTCAACACAGTTATAAAACAGTAGCAAATTTAGCTTTAAAAGGTAGGTCTAGGTGGGTAGTTTATCTCTGGTTTTTCAAAAAAAAAAAAAAACCAACTTTTGTATACACAATTTAAACACCAAAGAAACTTGTTGTTGGGGTTTGATAGTTTTGGTTCCAATGATCAACTTCTGTTGGTAGCCTGTGAATTTTGGTTTTAACCTCAACAACAAGTTTCTTTGGTGTTTAAAACGGATATGCAAAAGTTAATTTTTTTTATTTTTGGAAAAAACAGAACTAAACGACCCACCTAGATCTACTTTTTAAGGTTAGTTTTGCTACTGTTTTGTAACTATGCCGAACTTTGTCTACCTATATGTAATTATGAGTAAATTATATAAATAGTCCATAACCTTTAGTCATTGTTTTCTTTTGATTTCTAACCTATTGAATGTTCTGTTTTGGTCCTAAACCTATTAAAATTGTTTCATTTTGGTCCTTCACCAGATGAAATTTATTAACTTAGAATATTTTTTTGACAGAAACTTTTGAAATTATAATTTAAATATTTGATAATTATCTTCCAATAAATTTAAACAGTTTAATATTTTTTAGTATTATATAGACAATTTAAATTAATAGTTTTGTCTTTCTGAATGAAATAATTTCAATTTACAAAGAAAAAAAAATGATTTGAATTTTTTATTAACTATAAAAAATTATTATAGAGATTAAATTTATTCTAAGACAGTTACCGGATAGTTTAAATTATGATCTAAAAAGTTATCATCATAAAAATATTTTATATTAACAAATTTCATCAATTTGGGACCAAAATGAAACATTTTCAATAGGTTTATGACAAAATGAACAATTTTAATAGGTTTATGACTAAAAGAAAACATTCAATAGATTAGAAACTAAAAGAAAATAATGAATAAAATTTAGGGACTATTCATAAAATTTACTTATATAATTATGCATCCTTTATCAAATTATAAGCATTTGCAATTTTTTGGTTATTTTCAGGGAAAGCTTTTCACGAGAAAGCTGTGGAGCGACAATTGACAAAACCAGTTCTTCTTCTATTTCAATTATTTGGCTATTATAATTTCAGAAAAAAGGTATTTTTGTTGAATTTCGAATAATTTAGACTTTGCACATTGATAATGTGACCTGTTAACTCACAAAAGCATTGTAAATCTATTAATCTATTAATAGATATGAAAGCAAGAAGATAGGCACTTTTTACTTTTATTTTTTTTTTCGTTCAATAGTCAGAATGATGTCATCTGAACTTTCACATATACTGTTTTTTTTTTTACCCACATTTATATGACGTATCAACTATACGTTTAACCTTAGACCCACTTTCACACGGTTAAAACTTATTTGAAATTATTGACTTTTTCCTCCAGCAACTTCCTATAATGAAGAGACGGTTTGTTTTTTGTGCGATTAATTTATCCTCTTTTTTGGACACAGATTTTTTTTGTTGGTTCGTTGCAACCACCACCACTCCCACTTTTATTTTCTAGTGTGCCAATATTTGCAAATGAACCAATAGTTGCATAAGACAGCCACCTGTTTTTTTTTATATTCAGACGTAACTCGCATTACGATGGGACTATTTTTATTAGTTTGTTAACTTTTCAAATTTTAACTTTCACTAACCTATTTTTGTTGTGGTTTATTTTAACAACCATACTTCTAGTATCTTCCTACTTCGTTCCCCATATTAACCTCCCCACTCCACTAGCACAATAATAACTTCTTATTACCCATTTACAGTTATAAGTACATAATATAATAGATGGGGTAAAATCAATATTTAGTCTCCTAACTTTAAGGGTTGTCCTAATGTGATCTCTTACTTCCTAAAGTGACAATTAAAGTCCCGTAACTCAATTACTGTGTCCTATTATAGTCCTTATCGTCAATTTAACCGTTATTTCAGATGAAAATTGCCTACATGGTACCCATATTGCCATGTGTTCGTCTCTTTCATGACAACAAGTGACTAAACTGAAAGAACAACATAGTTCAGACTAACATGATGCAAATGCATAATCATAGGTCCTAAGACATAGTTTCATCCAAAATCTTCTTCCTCAAATCTTCTTCGATTTCAACTTTCTGGCCGCCGACTCCACCATCCATGCCTCCGCACACCACGGCTTCTCCATCGCTTTGTCTCTACGTCTCTCGGTTTGCCTATCTACCTATCTCCGTCTGCCCAAATGGCGCCACACCTACCTTCTCTCTTCACGAAGTGCTTCTCCCTCTCTCGTTCCCGCACCTTGTCGATTACGCTCGCCGCCGCCATTTGCCAATTACTCCCACCTCAGCCCCTTGCCGTTTACACCCACTGCCGACCACACCAACCGTTTGAACTCATTTTAGAATCGAAAGAACCATGCCAATTACTGCTGACCACGCTAATCGTTTGAACTCATTTTAGAATTGAACAAAACTTGATGCCTTTGTGTTTTAGGTTTTTGCTCGATTTTGATTCGAGATAAAGATTTTTTGGTGTGTCTAATTCTAGCGGCAACAATCAAACAAGTGGCAAGGATTGAATCAGAGAGCATGGGCAGTGGCGGGATTCGAGAAGATGGAGGAAAATTAGGTTAACTAGCCTTTTAGGTCACTAAAATTTCTTTATGTGTCAATTTTAGCTTAAACCTTATTGTTCTCCCAATCTAGTCACTTTTTATCATAAAAGAGGTTCCCACGTGGTAATATACACACCATGTAGACAATTTTCATCTGAAATAATGATAGAACTGATGGTAAGAACCAAAATAGGATATGGGAGTTGAGTTAGGGGACTTTAATAGTCATTTTAAGAGGTAAGGGACCATATTAGGACAAATCTTAAAGTTAGGGGACTAAATATGAATTTTACCCTAAAGAGGCAAGCAAACTACAATTTTGGTTTCCACTTTCCGGCAAGCTTTTCAATATGAAAAAATATATTCCCTCCTTTAATTTCGTCTGCATGGTGACTGAAGAAAGAAATCTCTCTATTTGTCTCTGACACCATCTCCGTTAACTGTAGCTACATCAGACGGTATCTACTTCGACTGCAGCTTCTTTTTTGCCCCAATCCTACAGTCAGGTAGTAACTTTTTTCAATTTCTAACTGTCACATATTTTGTACAACATATAATATAGTATACTAAAGTTTTCCACCTTAATAACTTTCCCACAGGAACTCGTGTTCACGAAGACAGAATTGTAGCTTTCTGCCTCCCTATTCCTATAGTAAAAAGGTAATGTTCTCTAGTTTAGATGTATGATGTATTTTATACAGCAGAGTATATATTATACTGATTCAACTTTTGCATCAATCACAACTGTTGTAAGGGAAGTCAGATCTGGCATGCAACAATTCGGATTTAGTGTATCCTTAAAACTTGGCAAGCAAAAATTTAGTGTGCCTATTAAAGTAGCAAGGGAAACAACCAATTTTTACCACCAATAAATAGCAGGTTAGATTTTATTTTTCCAATAATCTGATTACATGCACTTTGTTTATGTTCTCAAAACTTATTTTTTTACTTCATTTTCCCACAGTTAATTCAAGCATCAAAGGAAAAAGGCCCATATTACTAGCACCCAAAACCAGGTTCAATTTTAAAGTTTTAATAATCTGTTTGCTAGTAATGTCTTCATTTTTTCGTTGCATTTTCTACATACATTTTTTTGTGTGAATTTTATTAAGATAGTTGAGATATATGCTTGTGCCTAAAGCTAAAAATAAGATGCATTTGTGGTGAATCCTAGGATGGATCAAGATACTGTGGATGGTAACTGAAAGCTTTTATATACAGAAAATGCAATGTGCTCTACTTTTCGTTGCCCATGAAATGTTGTTTTAAAAAGAAACAATTTTTTGGTTTTAATTTTGATCAATAATTTTAGTTTATTTTTCAGTTATAATGGACATGATAGAGATCTTACCAATCCCTTTTGTCAAAGTCCTAGATAATTTTTATTCCAACCTTAAAAAAGACCCTCCTGTTTACGCAAAGGAACTAGAATGGGCAAAGTATAGGTTTATGGCTGAGATATAGCTTTGGAAGACAGATTCTGGTGGCAAAAAATTTATGAAGGTCAAATATTGCCTTCTAAAGACTTGGCTGAATCAGCAGCTAAGAAGGGAATTCATAGGCTTAAAAATTTTCATAATTTTTATGTTCATGACATTAATTTTGATGATAATTCGGCTTTGAGGAAGCGACTAACACAAGCCAAATATGAAAATGATGGCATGAAGTACCAGATGGAACTGGTTCAATTTAGCTAGACACATATCAAAACCATTTACCTTGAAAAAATTCGTGACTTAGAGAAAGAAGTTGTTGCGCTGAAGGCATAGCTTTAAGTTCATGGACTGCAGGAAGGAGCGGGTGGAGCAGAGGAAGGGGAAGCTGTGGAAACCAATCCTTTTGAGGCTTTTGACAATGATCTTTATGACTAGGGGCCTTGCTTATTATTTACACTAGAAAAATTGGTTTTATTGGGTTTGGATTTTACTATTTATTTCTATAAGATATGGTCATTTTCATTTACACTTTTTACCTTACTAGATGCACTATCTCAGGCCTTGTCCCATTATACTTATTTATGAAAGCCATGTTTTTTATATAATCTGTTTTCAACAACAAAATCATAGCATTTTTCCTAAATTTTCAAAACATTTTATGTCTAAAAGTCCCTCTTAGTCAATAGCCTTCAGTAAGTTTGTAATGGCATAAAAATTTAAAATGTGTAGCCACTTTATGATTTCAGTTCATAAGCTTAATATTTCTGGTTTAATAAAGTTGAAAAAATATAAATTAGTTTCTTATTACTGGTGAAATACATAAAAAAAAATAAGTGACTAAAGGAGAATGACTTACCTTTTGTCCCAATGTCCAGATAGCGATTCAATCATTTACTCATAGTTAGTGTTTTCATGTTGGAAAAAATGGCTTTGAACATTGGAGTAGAAGAAAAACATGGCGGTAAGAGGAAGACATCAACTTGCAGCAAAACGGGTTCGGAGAATATATACAAAGTTAGTAAATGAAATTTTTTATGGGATCCTAAAATGTTTTAAAACTTACCTGAACAGGTAGAGAAGGAGGAGATGAATCAAACTCATTCAGACTGAATACAATTGTAAAAAAAAAAAAAAAAGGGATCTGGGATACTTCAGTCAGATCTACATATTCCTAGTCATTCAAACCAAATCGAAGAGAAATTAAAATCATTCACATGCGAATATTTAGAGCGAAGTGAAATGTTTGGAGAAAGCAGAAACATTTATGTCTGCCATTAACGGTGCGCCCTATCGCAAATCACTAGAAGAAGTCTACGGCAAAGCGAATGGGGCAGCTAGGCAAAACGAAAAAAGGATTAGAAATTAAATAGAGAAGTGAATCAAATATAAAAACTCACTCGTTTTGAGAAAAAAAGATGATTACTTTCGCCGTATTTGAGGGTTGCACCGCCACTAACATAAGGATAGTTGCTAGCTCATGGCGAACGCCGGCATATTTACTAGGGCAACAAAAAATGAGGGACATTGGAGACTTATGCTAACGGCAAGAAAATGAGTGATAGTATAGCTAAACTAGGGTTCAAACAAGGCATAATATTTATAGGTCATCTGAAAAATAAAATTAGACCTTAGCTCTTGATCTATTATCACCCCACCAGTTTATCCTATTCTCAGATTTTGTAATTTTTTTTTTACCGCTTTAAAGTTTGGTAAACTTTTGTTCTCTTCCTAATCAGTTTCACTTTTACAAACTTGGGTAGATTACCCCAAATGTCTTTGCTGCAGTGGGCGTTAACATTTTTCTGGACCATGAAAATAAACCTTCCTTTATTTACTTACTAGATAAAAGTTGCCCTTAATCTTTTCCCCTACTTTTAATTATTTATATTGGACATAAAAAATTGTTGGCTATTTTCATACTTTTTCTTCGGTTTCTAGCCCATTCAACTTTTGCAAGAATTTGTGTTTTAATTTTTCTTATCTAGGCGAGAGTTATATATTTTTCAAACTGTTTTATTTTTTCTTTCCCCCATTCAACTTCATAATTTAACTATATTTTGTATCTTACTTTTGGTCATATTTTGGCCAAATTTATTCTTCATTCAAGTAAATACATTTTATTTGTCCCATTTGTTAGAGTTTATAGTTTTAGGTTAGTGTCCAGATAGTTAGAGTGTAGGGTTTTCAATTTCCCTTGTAAATAGATTTCCAATTAATGAATAATGGTGACAATCTATCATCTTATACAATGTGTAATATTAGTTTTTGTTTATCATTATCAAACGTATTACATTTTTCTTTGTTCTCATTTAACGTTTACTTTGTTTTAGATGCTTCAACTAGCAGATATATTTTAATATGAACTATTGACCCGTCCGTTTGACGGGTTATAAAACTAGTTTCCCTAATAGCATTGCAATTTTCTGGTTAGTTTCAAGCTAAAGCTTTTCTGCAAGAGGAAATTGTGGAGCTCTTAGCAACTGACATTGCTAAGTTTTTGTCAAAATTGCCCAGAAGGAATTCTAAGACTAGAAGTTGATGTGTTTTAAATCTAGGGATATCCTTGCTTGGAATAGTAAACATTAACAGTGAGACATTTGGTGGATATTCACTTAAACAGATGATCTCTTGGGGTGAAATAGGTCCATGGGGTCAACTTGTGGCTACAAAAGAGCATATGGACTCTTAGGCTTGGCGTAATGTCATAAGACTGAAGGCTTGAGGAATAAGAATGAACCAACTTTCTTTATTAATTTATAGATAAGGTGCCTTTAAGATTAGTGGTGGCCAATGGGCCGGGTTGACCCAGGACCGACCCAATCCCTACTCGGGTCAAACTTGGCCTGGTATGGTCAAACCTAGGTTCGGCCCAGCATGGATAAGGCTCAGGAGGTGACGGGGCGAACATGGGTCTGGAAGAAGAGGGAGGCCCAAACTAGCACGAATCGGCTTAACTTGCATCCAAACCGGACCAACCCGGCTCAGCCCACTACTCGGCCAAGCCGAGTTAGGCTCGGACCTAGTCGAACATTTTCCATAAATCCGTTGAGTTTTCAAAAAATTTTAAAAAAATGATAAAATGACAGCCATCCCTCCCTAGTGGCTCCAGACTATTTTTTTTGACTTCAGACTTTTTTACCCTCATTCAACAACCACTAACGGCTAGTTTTTTAGGACTTTTTGGCTAAAACCAAAATTTTCTTCTCCTATAAATAACTAGTCTCCTTCCCACACTTCTTCACACCAATCATCTCTTCTCTAATCTCCTACAATATTCTCTCATTCTTTCTACTATCTCTCTCCAAGTTTCTTAATTTTTCATTAATATTTTCTTAATTTCTTTTTAATAATCTCTGAATCTCTTTAATTATTTTCTTCCATTAATGGCTTCACGCGAGAAGAACTCCAGCAAGGGCAAGGGTGTTGCCCCTCCTCCTCCGCCACCAAGGTCGGTGCATTTTTACAAGGAGATTTGTTCCACAAAAACTAAGGCCCGCATTCACAATAAATTGACGACAACGATCCCAACATTGACATGGTGGCATACGACCTATGCCTTGACGATCAACTCTCCGATGATGACATCGAGGAAATTTCACCGACCAAAGCTGGCATTGAGGGGTCCCAACCAACGCCACAAAGCGAGCAACCCGAGCAGACTTAAGTCAAGAGCGGGAATTTGAAAGCTTCCATTTATGCCCATTTTGAGCAAGTTTAGGAAGATGATACGAGGTATGTCAAGTGCAAATACTGCAACAACAAATTAGCACACAAATTGAACTCTAAGACGAGCACCCTCACGCGGTACGTGAGCAAAGTCCATGAAGACATCGATAGCATATCTGGTGGACAAACACAATTGACGGGAGTTGGAAGCTTCGACGGTCCAGGTACTTTTCGATTTAATCCAAAAACTGCTATGTAAGGTTTAATTAATTGGATGATGATTATGGAAAAACCATTTAGACAAGCTGAAGATGAACACTTAGAAATATTCATCAAAGAAAATTTAAATCATGCTTATAAAAAAAAAATCTAGGCAAACAGTTAGAAGAGAAATATTTAAACTTTATGAAGCTAGGAGAAGTAATTTGCAAGCATATTTTTCTACCATTGATCATTGTATGTTATTTACATCTGATATGTGGACATCTCCAATAGGACAAAACTACTATTGTGTCACTGCTCATTGGATAGATGATGAATGAGTTATTCAAAAACGGATCATTGCTTTCAAATGTATGAAATCTGATCATACGGGTTAGAACATTTTCAACTGCATTATTAAAAGTTTACGTGAATTTTTTGTTGCTGATAAAATTTTGTCCATTTTTTTACAATGATTCGGCGGTGAGAGAATTGATAGAAGAAATAAAACCACCACTTGATGGAAAATTTTTTCATATTCGTTACTTGTGCACATTTTGAATTTATGTGTTCAAAATGGTTTATAACAACTGCAAAACTAAGCCGAACCAATTCAGAATGCTTTACTTTTTGTTAAAATAAGAAACAAATTGACTTGTAAATTTAAAATGTTTTGTATTAAAAATGAGGTGAATTTTTATTTGAAAAAAATTTAAAATTGATTGCCCCACTCGATAGAACTCAACATTTGAAATATTAAATAACGCTCAACTATGGGCAAATCTTTTGACTCAATTTGTGAACTTAAAAGTGCAAGGTGACTGGCTAATGGATGAGGTTTGGAAAAAATGTTTTAAGTTAATTGAATTGTTTAGATATTTTTACGAGTAAAAAAACTTTTTCTCTGTGGTTTATTACGCAACAGTGCACCAAACAATGTTATATTTTGTACAAATTGTCTATGTTTTCTACCAATATAAGGATAATGAGTTTTTGAAACCAACTGTTGAAGCAATGCAAAAAAAATGGCTTAATTATTTGCAACAAATCTCGCAAATTTATCTTATTGCATGTGTATTATATTCAAATGTCAAAATCATGGGTTGTCTGCAATTGTTAGAAGCATATTATCATATATATTTAGGTCAAGCACAAGTTTCTACACTTACTATTTTTGCTGAATCTGACTACAATTTGAGAGAATTATATAAACCCTACTCTGTTAAGCATTATGATAAAGTTAGGTCATCCGATCTAACACCCGCCAGACATTCTACATCCTCCTCATTATCAAGATTCAACCCAGTGGCAAATATCCTTAAACGACCGAGACCCACAAACTTGGGATTGGCGAAATTGGATGATTACTTCTGCACTTCATTTGAAAGCAATGAGGAAGACATCCTCGAGTGTGGAAGAACAAAAGAGAAAGATTCCCGATCTTATCTATACTAGCGCAAGAGATCTTAGCAGTTCCAGTCTCTACCGTCGCCTCCGAGGCTGTCTTTAGTGCGGGAAAACGAGTTATCTCGAAGAAACGAGCAAGGCTCACACCTGAAACCGTTGAGATTTGCGTCTGCAGCAGGGATAGGGCCTTTGCTGCTCTAAGGAAGCAAGATATAAAATGCTTGGATGATGAAGTCTCTTTTGATAATGACCCACAATAGTAGATTGTAAGTTTATTTACAATTTAAAAAATGTAGTCGATCTAATTATACTGTTAAGCACAAATCTTAAGTTTTACCTTCTCTTTTTTTCTTTCCTGGAACGTTTCACCATTTTCAAGTATAAGACATGTTTCAAATTATGTAAGTGCTGTTTGACCTTTTCATTAATAAAAATAATACCGGCGGTGGTGTTTCTTCTTAAAAAAGTATATATTTCATAAAATTATTATCGAAGAACGATTGCAAACATATTAAAACACATTTTTCATTAATTGCACAAACTCAGCTCAACTCGGACCCACCCCGCTTTGATACAGGTCGTGCCCGAGTCCAGAAAAGCCGACTTAGGCTGGGCTGGATTGGACCACTGGCTACCACTATTTAAGATATATGGAAAGCTTTGAAGCAAAGTAAAAATGGAAAAATGATTTGGAAAGCCCCCTAATTTTATAATCCAACCTCTCTGATCTTTCTGTCATTAATTGAAAATATTTACATCAACCATTTTTGCCTTATCGTTCATGCAATGGAAGAAGAAAATCACTTTTAACATAAAGAAAAACAATTGTAAGTTTTGAATGAGAAAGAAAATAAAAGAAGGAACTCAGCTTTTTAAGCATCTGAGCTGCTGACTTCTATGTACGCAGTAGCCTCGCCGTTATTGTCACTCAATATTTCCTAATTTCAATCCATTCACAACGCTAGGAGAAAATGATTCTACATCCGAACCTAGAACAACAAATAACTTGAGAAATTAGCCCCAGAGAAACAGCTGATTTGTGTGCAAAAAAGCAAATTGAAGCCTCGGGATCGTTTCCACCCTGAAACGCGTCATCTCTGTCTTCCTCAAAAGCCAAAAACTTTGACAAATGAACGCACAGAATATCAGATCCAGCGAAAAGTAAGATACTAAAACTCGAAAAAAGCAGCCATCTTTCAAAGACGCTGAGGAATCCCCAAATAAAAACAGAACATTGATGAACGAATAATAAGATCGGTTGAAAGCAGAATGGAAACTCACCCAAGTAGCGATCTATTGCTTTTTGATGCAGGGGTGATGAAGTCCGGCCCGAGAGATGAGATGCGGCTGAGCCTGAGACGGAGGGTTGAAGACCTGACAACGAAACGGACCACTTTGGTTATCTTCACCGCGTGTTTATCGGACTTGTTTCACGCGCGCGGCCTTGGTCTACTGCACTGCCTAATGGGCTTGGGCTGTCATGGGCTGGTCGTCATTTTTCTTCCATTCCATGTAGAAAACATGTGTGATTTGTTCTCACACACATCCATGTCCATCACTCTTGATATCTTTTCTCCGAGGCCCAGCAGAGATCGGTGATAGATCTTCTTTCTCACATGTCAAGAATCAAGGTGGAATTCCTCCATTGATTGAGGAACCAGCGAAAGGAAGCCGTGACGAAGCGAAAAAGTATTTTCGAGGATGAAAATATTGTTCTGTCCGATTCAAACGTTCAAGGGGGCTGATTATGGGCTGGGTTATTCTCTTTGGATTATTCGGTAGAATCAGTAATTCAATGAGACGGATTACTGTTGTCAATCAGTCCATTGTTGATAATTCTAATTAGGAAAAATTAGAAAAAAATCTCCTGTGGTTTGGTCTAAATTGCACTTTACCCCTCTATTTTTAAAAACCTACATTTTACCCCAATTTGCTTTACAGTGTCCAATAATAACTTCTGAAATCTTAATTTAAATTGTCTGATAATAATGTTTTAGAAATTTTAAGATTTCACATCTTTTTTTCACACCCAACTGACAATTAAAAAATACTAATATGTATTTACAAGGAAAAAATACATTTACAGAAAAAAACTGATAATTTAAAATGTCTATTAACTATAAAAAAAATATTAGAGAGACTGAAATTACTAGAAGATGATTATTATGTAGTTTAAATACAGTTTTAGAAGTTGCTATCAGACAGTGTAAAATACAAGTGGCAAAATATAGGTTTCTAAAAATCAATGAGACAAACTGTAAATTAGAACATATTTTAAGAGGGTAATTGTAAGTTTCCCCTTCTAATTATGGAGTTTGTCATTTGGTGGAATCCAAAGCCATAGTTTTTGTCATTTGGTGGAATCCAAAGCCATAGTTTGATGCTACAATTCTCAGCGGCGTTTTTCATACATGAGAAGGGTTAATTGCGTTCATGCCACTAACCTTTAATTATTGTACTATTTTGGACTATAACATTGATTTCTTGCATAAAAGCCCCTAACCTTGTTTAAGTGTTTCATATTGAACATTTTATGGATGAAAAACATTAATGTGAATGGATAATGCCACATCGTACGTCAACGTGGACGATTTGTTATGGTGGCACAATAAATCAGTTACCATCGATGATGTGGAAAATGAATAAAAAATTGTAAAAAGAGAAATTGCTTCTCTAAACACTTCTCGGATTGCTTCTCCAGCTGACCTCTACTGCCACTTCTCTAGCCGCACTCTCCTTCTCTACCTAACCAATCGAACCCCTTTTGACAACCTCACCACCTCTCATTCCTTCCCTCCACTCTCCTCTTCCAACAACCTCGCCACCTTCCTTCATTCCTTGCCCAGCTTGACGCCCTCATGCTGCATCACGTCAACATCACCCCTCCAAATTTGCTTGATCAAAGGACAAAGAGGAAGTCAATTCTTCAAATTAGGCCGAGATTGGAGTTCATGGAGGAATGGTGGTCAATCTTGTTCTTGTGCCATTGACCTACACTCCGATTGGCCAGCAGTTATGTCATCCCTGTGCCAACAATCAACACTCTGATTACTTTAGCTCTCTTTGGACTTCGCTTAACGATCAGTCACTTGAATCTTAGATGCATTAAAAAACCAATTCTTGTATTTGAAGCCACCACATCTCATGGTGACACTATCAGTCATATTGTGATGACATGGTCTATCATGGGGGATGCTATCGGTCAAGTTGGGAAGGCATGACTTCGCAGCACGACCAATTAAAATTGAGAGTAACCCTAATTGATTTCCAAGCGACTTACAAATGTTGTCCACACAAACTGAGCTCTTTGTCAATTTTTTTTTTTTTGCTAACAAGGAATTTATATCTATTGGATTGCCATTATTTGTTCCTTTGAAAAGCCCAATTTTGTAAATTAGTAATTATTGCTAGAAAATAGGAAGAAGCATCATGGTGAGGTTGCCAAAGGGGTTTGATCAATTAGGCGAAGGAGGAAGTATGGCCAGAGAAATAGTGGCGAAAGGTGTGGTGGAGGTTTCCCAGAGAAGCAATGGCAAAAGGCAGCTAGAGAAATACACCTAGTTTGTTTTAACTTAAGTCAATTGACTTCAAAATGACTTATTTTTATTCTTACATTTTTTACTCTGAACTAATTTTAATTAAAAGCTAATATTATATATTTATAATAATCAATTGAAAATAAAATGTTTGTAATCTTACTAAATTTTTATGAATTTTTTAGTTTAAGACATTAAAAAAGAAAAATTCATAAAAATTTAACAACATTATGAAAATTTACTTTCAAATGAATTATTGTATCTATATAATGTTGGCTTTTAAATGAAATTAATTTCAGATAAAAAATAAGTAAAAGTAAAAATAAGTCAACTAACTTAAGTTAAAATGAATTAGCCCGTAGTTTTTTTTATTATTTTTTTCTTTATTTTCCACTTCATCAATAACAATTGATTTATTGTGTCAATATGCTAAATCATCTATGCTGGCATGCCATGTGACATTTTTTGTTTACATTAACGTTTTTCATCTATAAAAGATCTAATATGGAACATTTAAATGAGATTAAAATTTTTTTATACAAGACATAGAGGTTATGGTCTAAAATAGTACAATAATTAAATATTATAAGGCCATGAACGCAATTAACCCTATCTGAGAGCAATTACGCTTTTGTTTTGGGTAAAAATGTCAACCTTCATATCATGTTTAGTAGTCATACACTGACATCATTTACAGAATTTTCAATAATAAAGTTTGAAATTTTGTAATAATAAACGATGAAAAGAACTTGAAACAAATAGAATACACTTTAACTAAAACAATAAATTTAGTAATAAAATTTAAAATTTACAAAAATTTCATATTGATTTAATTCAAAATTGATAGGACATTAAACATTTGTAGAAGCAAAAAAATAATCCACTATTTTTTTCTATAATTTTTTTCGAACTAACTTTTCCATTTCTTTCCACTTAGTTCTTACAGGGAAATACTATTTGAGTGATTCTAAAGGGTTAATGCGCACCTCTAGCGGTAGAGACATTTTTTGAATTAAAGATTTGTTGGATTTAGCTTTACAGAACTGTTTTCATATCTTATGATAATTAATTTTCATTGGTAATAACTCACATTAAGAAAATGGCATTAATATTATCATTATTAATGGAATTTTCATAATTGTGAAGTTTGTCTTATTTATATCTCTAATGAAAAATGACTTTAAAAAAATCTACAGACGTGCTTTTCAAATTGATCCTTGAACTTCATATTTTTTTTTATTTAACCACGACATTTTCTAGTGGTGTCCTTAAACGACTTTTGACAGTTTAGTCCCCAAAATCTCTATAAATTTTTTATGTGTATTCGAAAACTATTGAACTTAGCATCTTCACTACTGAACCATCTTTTTAAGATTTTGAGTGACTTGAAGATTGTTTTGAAGCAAGACACGACAAACAATTGTGGCTGAAGGATGACCTAGCCTCTTATGTTACTAGTCAATACTGACACATTCACCAAGGAAGGTAGAGACTACAGGAGAAGAGATGTGTTTTAGGGAAATTGGTAGAGCCCATTCTTACGTGGCCCTTGGAGTAGCTTTTTCCTCATTGCCTAATCCTTAACAAGAAAACAGTTAGGATGAAATTGGACAGAAACTTTGGTGTCATTGGTTAATTTGCTATTTGAGACAAGGTTTTTCTTTAATGCTAGGAACATGAACCACATTGTTAAGGTCTAAAGGAGTGGTAGAAGTAGGAATTATAGTGACCAATATGTTGCATAGACAAACCTACCCAGTTGCTAATTTGCTCTGTCACCACCATTGTATTTTTCACTAATGTCAAATTGTCGAGGTCTGTCATGATGTGGTCATTGGCATACCAGTTTGGATCAATTTGGTATGATGAAGTGGAAGCGACTACAACAAAGCGACCTTGATCTCCTTGATACGAGTGATCGAACCTGTGATAGCATTGTAGTGCAAAATGCCCAAGCTTACCACAAACTTGACATGTGACTTTATAATTATTACGGTTACCTAAATCTTGCTGATTTGTAAAACCAGATCCAACCCAACCACAGCCTCAACCTCTCCCTTTATTATTAGAGTTTCATCCATGACCTCCTTGAGTTGAAAAGGTGTTTTTGGTTGCCACATTAGTCGAAGAACCATCAATGTTTTTGGTGTTGGTCAATTCATAATTCATAACTTAACAGGTGGCCATATAAGTCATTGAGACACATAGGATCAACTCGAGTTGTCACTGCAGTGACCGGCGGATCATATTCTGAACTGAGTCTGGCAAGGATATATGAAATAATTTATCTCATAGTAATCGATGATAAGGAGATTCTTCTTTTTTATGGTGGAAGGTTGGTATCGAATCTGGATAATCCAAGCACTAGAATGAGAAGCAAACATCTTGATCAACATTGTCCAACTTCATGACATGTTGATAGATTGATCACATGTGCAAGAATTTCCTCCGAGAGCAAAGAAATCAGTACACTTAGAATCATCTGATCTTGCTGAAACCAGCTTTCTTATATTCCAGATTAGGGATTAGATTGCCTTCTTCAGTTGAGGAATCATGCAAGAATTGATTAGAGAATGCAACGGTGCCACCAATGTAACCTGGAAGACGTTGATCCCTTAGATATGACAAGAACCGCGCTTTCCATAGGAGATAGTTGTCTCTTGTCAACCGGATTTGATTGACTGAACGAGTTGGTAATAGACCAGGCAGACCATTGAGAGAAGAGGAAGGAGGAATGGTGGTAGAAGAGCCTTCGGTTTTCATTGGACGTGAGTCGATTGGTTCTGATATCATAAAAGAGAAGTATTTGCTGCTGCACTAATAACTCTATTGTTGTGCAGTATTTATAATGGAGAAATACATGAGAACTGTACAAAAACCTCCTAAGCATTTGTGATAAGGATGAGAGCATACAAGAATAGTTACAAGTGAACCAACTATCTCTAACAGACTGCACTGTGAACGGTGGTGGGAAGGGCCTTCGATTCATTTCGAGATGATGCGTCTTTGCTGGATAGTTGGGCGGAAGTTTGTGAACCTGCTCTTCAATCCCCTAACCCAGCATTCAATAAGCTCCCTCCCGCCTATGGAGTCAGAGGGTGACGAGGATGTCACATAAAACTACGAATGGCTACTAACCGCTCCTTCCTGGTGCAACCAAGACATCTTCTTTCTCCCGTTCAACTGAAAGTCGCTTACTTCCATCCTCTTGTGCAAGGTGGAGACCAATGTTGGAGGCTATAGCAGCTGGATGGGAAGATCCCGGAGAAAGTACCGGTGGCTTATCTGCCCGCCCCATCAACTGCAACGGTAGAATGTATGCTCCGGTTCAGCGGTCAAACTCATTGAACAAGTCGTGCCAGAATTGATCGCCCACATCCCAGAAATTGGAGGACCTCATCCCCTGGAACCCTGTCTCGGTCATCAAATTTACATGGTGGAGTCTTGTGGCGAGCTCTTCATGATTTATCGTGTCATTGCAGGGGACTGGAAACACAGCAACAGACCACGAAAGGGCTGGAGGAATTAGGAACAAGGAGTCTACAGATGAAGACCAATAGCGAAGAGGCAAACACAACAGCTCCTTGCCCGTGGCAGCACCAGTCCCGTTGACAGATTACTAAAGGGGCAGCGATGTTCTCTTCCTTGCCCATGGCTCATGTGTTGCATAAAAAACATTGACGCTTGCACAAGGAGAGGTACTTGATCACCGTTGGTGATTATAATCCCAAGTCCTCATCGGACCCTGATGCTCGCACGGGGTGGTACAAGGTACATGATCCATCTTCCTCTGTAATCCTTTCGCAAAATAACGGATTGCCTGCATGAATGAGGACCAATTGCGGTATGTGGCTTCTCAAATTCACCAAACTCCAAGTACTAGAGTCCCATACTGAACATCCTTCCGAATCACAAGAGGAGTTATTTAGTGGAATGTGATGGGGACCTCCTCGCTGTCCTTACAAGCGTATCAGAACACGATACCCAGAATGTATCCTACGACGATATCCAAGTTTTTAAGTTGGATTTCACTGAAATGAATTGGGTTGAGGTTGAAGATTTGGACAATTTTGTGCTTTATGTTGGCCATTTTTCATCCTTCTCACCGCGTGTTACTTACAGCTCAAGGAATGAGGAACAGAAATAATGAAAAATTTTGCTTCAATCTAATGAAATATATATATGTTCGAACAGTATTTTCCGGACTAATACTAGGAAGAAAAAAAAGAGTTGTTTCTTGCTTAGGGATTATCTCATAAAGGGAAGCCTAGCAATGTTTTTTTAACTGTTTGTGAAAAATTTCCTTCAAACCTTCCGACATTAACATCTCATGAAGTCTAATTCTCACTAGTAACTAGCATGCAGGTCACAAAAACTTGAAAATTGTGAAAGGTAAGCACCTTTCATCACTTCCGTAATTAATAGTGACTTTTACATAAGAACCTTTTATCAAGCACGTTTTTGGAAATAATGCCAGGAAAGAAAAGGACCTTTTAATTAATTCCATGACGAAAATTGCTTTCCTGCTGAGGAAACCATGATCTTTTAAAACTTTCATATCTCATCTCAGTTGAAGAACCAAAGATCTACTGGCAGAATTTAAATCTAAATCCTCTTTTTGTTACCAAACAAGAGTTTCACGAGAACAGAGGAATGGCATCTAACAAGAATGAAAGAATAAGTAGATCGAAACCATTAATCTGTTAAAAGGACTCTGGATGAAAGAGTAACTAATCGTGATCTGAGAATCCCAGATTCGACCCATCCTCTTCCATTTGAGATGTTCCCAGCCCAATCGTCTCCCCTCCGCAAGCTAAGTCATTCTCTAAGTTCCTACTTATTGATTAAGGTATACATGAACATATGAAAGCAAAAGGACGAAAAATATGAAACATTAAACAGACCCTACAAGAAGACTTGTTGACTAAGTTAGTGGATATGCCATCAAGTCACGTTTTTGGCTAAAGGTGAGAATATGGCCCGAGAGAAAATCGCACCTGTATCCACTGCACCCTTGTTCCTCAACTCTACAACCTTCTTGTGAGAATTAGAGTGCATTGATGGGATGAAAGTAGGGCTTGCAGCTGGACGATACTCAGGGAAGAGACGGCCAGATCTATAGCGTACCCCGCATGCATTACATAGCGTCTTTGGTCCCATTGGCCCTTCCCTCCACTGTGGAGTCTTCGTAACTTGACAGTGCGTACACTTTCTCAATGCAACTTGTTGGTCAAGAGAAGATTGTGAAGTCTCATCCATACCTGAGATCGATGTCAACTTCTTTTTCTTTTTCTGCTTTATATTGGCAGGTTCATCAGAGTAGTGGTTTTCAGGTTCTGATCCATGAGTAGCCACAAACTGAGCATCCCCAGCAGCAAATGAAGAGGAGAATGGGAAATGGTGAACAGGATGAAGATTGAATGTCGATGCTGGTCTACGCTTGTTGCTTCGAGCACGCTTCTTCACAGGGAAGTTAAGTTCAGAATTTAGGCGATTGCGATTTTCACCTGAGCAAGAGCTGCTACTTTCAAGCACAGATGTTGGGCTGGAGGTCTGGTAAAAGATCAACTCACTCACATCCACAGCATTGCCATTGATGAAGATGCTTCTGTGCGGGTAGGCTTCAGCAGCACATCCCTGCAGTTTAAGCTGAGAAGATCAGTCAACCCGAATAAAGAACCATCAAGGGACGTGAAGAAATGGTCAAATAGTGACACTTGTTTATAATTCGGGAAAAAAAAACATGGTAGATGAATGTATGTCCAACAGAAGGTGATAAAGCTGTCTATCAGTTCCAAATTACAAGAGTGCTCAAAGTTATCATGTAGAACATAACATAATACATCATCAAAATAACTTATAACCCTAAAAAGAATACTAAATGATTTTTAGAAAAAAAAAATGGTAAAAGATTGTATTGCAGAAGCATGCTCTCCGTGAGGCCATAACTTGGATATAGGAGCTGTATAATAAGCAAAGTTATTTGCGTGTTCTCATTGTTCTCTAGTTAGTTTCAGCAAACGGTATGTAAAATGCGACCACAGGAGATGTCACATTCTGCAGATTCAGGCCAGGTGCAAATTGAAAGTTGATCAGCATAACAATACAAGCAAAACTGAGGAATATAATGTAAAGTAACACCCTCAAGTAATGATCCAAGCGAAGCCACAAGTTATCTCTCAACTTACAAATATGTCAATCTACAGTCTATATCATCATATTCTACAAATCATATCACATTATCAGGAAAATATTATGGTTAAATATGATGGCTCTGTGATAATTTTGAACCAACATAATTTTCATAGCTTTCGTTATTGATTTATAATTATGAGCACCTGCACCATTCTAAAGAACTTACAGTTCACGTTAGGGCTCAATCATCAGCCCCTTTCACAAATGAGTTATGCAAGGCCAATAACCATTCAAGGGGGCGTATCAGAATACAAAGACACCTGCTTCATGCAGCGCACAAGAGCCAGCACCATGTGTGTCCCATGTTGCAAACTACAGCACATCTCAGTATCATTCTTGTGTGGAATGATACTGAGATTTGGGCCATTTGGCACCTCAACCAGTGATCGAAAACACGATTTTTTTTTTCAACCCTACAAGGGAATTGTCAAGGCTTTTGGTGGGTGTCAGGCGGAGTGTGTTTAAGCTATGTGTGGGTGGATTTAATCGAATAAGACAGCAAAATGTCCTTGGCCAAAACTTTTATAAAAGGAAACTATGTAAAGAATTAATTTAAAAACAAATTTCTATGCCTCTCAAATTTTTTATGTCAATAAGCAGAAAAAGAAATCAGAAATATTGGGCTTAACTCTTTGGAGTGAATATCCTGAACAATTTACTACAACTATGGATGGTTGAATATGTCTGGAGGAATATATTGAACTCTTCTTCAGAACCATTCTACAAGCATGAAAAATAGCCTACGGAAAGAATATAGATCAAACCTCCTAAAACCTAGAATTGCTATTCAAAGTTTACTCCGACTACTGCACCAAGCAAACAGGCATCTCCATGTTAATATAGCTACCAAACCCAGAAACCATAAGGGTGCAACGAGAGAAACACAAAGCTAGGAAACTCACAGCAGGGAGCCTTTTGTCCAAATTTTCGCCGCGAAAATCACCATGAAGCCCGGAAGACAAACTTGTCAAAACATTTTCGTGCGCAGCCTCTATGCCTTGAAGGCTGTCCCAACCTTCTCCTCCAGTCACATTGTTGGGTTCCAGACTCCCCATGGGGAAATCCAAATACTTAATAGCTTCATCAAACAAATCATCCGACACGCCACTAAATATTTCCTCCAAAGACAAGGAATCGTTCATATTGCCACTCCTCTTGATTGCTACAAGCGAGAAACCCAATATAAACAAGTGGAGCAGAAAAACATATATAAAGAGGCTTCAAAAAGGGAAAAGAAAACCCATGACCGAGTAAAACGCGTAAAAAATTGCAGGCAGTATTAAAAACAGAAGCATTTCAGGTTCCTACGTAATTAACTTATCCAACCAAGATTTCGGTTCTAATTTGGCAAGAAAATCATAGATAATAAAGGACTCTCCAAGCTCAGAATATCCCGGTATCACCCTACAGATTAAATTTACATGTTTTTCATTTTCAAACAACGAGTCATTTTCCGGGTTAGGAGAGTCAGCTGCGTCGTCGTTTCACCATGATTTTGACCGCTAATCACAATTTAATTTTCGAAAATAACCAATAAGATCAAATATTTAGAGAGCCGACTTTCCTAATGTCCCATCACTTTTCCATTTGAATAACTGGAAACATAACAAACGCACAGAGTTCAAAAGATTTTCCCCGACTTCTCCTCCATCTCCTCGTCAAACAAAAGCACACGTAAAACTGAGAAACTTGAAACTGGAAGTCAAAATGCAAAGCAAAGAAGGTTTGGAATAAGAGTTCAGAAACGAAGGGAAAACGAGCTCAAAAACTGAGTTGAAACGCTTGAAAACACAGACAGGGAGGCAGAAAATAAGGTTAAAATGGTGGAGGGAGGGAGGGGGAGAAGGAGACAAGGACAGAGTAGAGACCTTGTCTCGGAGAGAGCGACGTCAGAGGGAGCGTTGAAGAACCGCCATTGTTGGATAAGAAGTAAGACAGAAAATTGACAGAAAATTGCAGAGAGGGGCTTTTGAATCTGCAAGTGTTTGAGAGAAGGATTGGGATTGGGATTTCTAGGGATTTTGTTTTACAAGGCAACGCCAGCATGGAACGAGAAAATGCTACCGTGTGGGGCAGCACATGGAGCCTGCCCTGAGGATTACCCTCCAGTTACCGTTTATCCCAATTCAAACTACTCCATTTTTCTTTTCTTTTCTTTTTGTTTTTCTTTAAAAAAATGCTTTTAACTCAAAATCATGCGCATAGGTACCAAAAAAATAAAAAAAATCATATGCATGGTAATTTTTTTTCTTTGTGAAGGGGAAAGTAAACAAAAACCCTGAAAATTTATTTAGTGCAAAAGTCTTATTAAAAGATTGAGTAAAACTTATTTGAACTTGAAATTTAATGCCATGATGATTAAATACTATTTTATATATCATAATAATGTTACTGTTGATGATAGATTATGGCAATTACAAAATGGTCCATAATCATCTATCACAATTTTAGAGTCTTCTAAGTAGAAAGTGTATTAACTCTAAATAAATTTTAGAGTTTATTATTTATGATGACTATCAATTACTCCTTCTATCCCAAAATCTTTGCTCCATTTGTTTTCAGCAATTAATCTAGGATTTTTTATTTTCAACATTTTAATATATAAATGAAAAATCTTTGCTTAAAAATGATAAATTAAGACATGTAGTTTTTAAATATATTTTTTTTAATTTTTTCTAACAAATAATAATGTAAAAAAATTAAGTCAAAATATAACAAAAAATTAAATGGAGCAAAGATTTAGAGGCGGAGGGAGTATTAAGAATTGTCAAGTGGTAAGGGCTTCACGTATTTCAATGTATCTCACTATTTAATTTTTTTACCTATAATCATGGATAGTTTTGCATTTTTTTCATAATTTTTCTTCAAAATAAAGTATGGAAAAGTTACAATGACTTATTGGGGTTTGATCTCACGTACATTTGCCCTTTAATTTTTAAAAACTTTCACTTTACACCTATGTTTCTTTTATACTATTCGGCAATAATTTTTTAAAATCTAATTTAACTAGTACGATAAACATCTTCAATAAATTTTAATCTCATCAATATTTTTTACAGTTAATAAATATATTAAATTATCAATTTTTCTTCTCTGTAAATACATTTTCCTCATTGTAAACGCAAATCAATATTTTTTAAATCTCATCTAACTATAATAAGATGTTAAAAGTTTTGAAATTACTTGAAATATAGTTATCATATGATTAAAATTATGATTTCAGAGTTGCTGTCAAACAATGTAAATAAAATAAAGGATAAATGTATGTTTTTTTTAAATAAAATGATAAAATGAATGTTAGATCAAATCGCCAAACAGTTTCTGGAATATTCTCAATAAAGTACATATAGACGAAAATACCATATGTATGAACTACTTTCTAGAATTTTATTTTGCCAAATGATATGCAAGTAAGAATGCAACTACTTTAGATTTTATGTACATTTTCTGTCTTTAAAAAATATGTATAAATTGGAAGTATATGTGTGTTTTGTTGTTGTAAAATTTTTATATTTACCGGCTATACATGTCACATCTTATTTGTAACAAAAGTCTCTGATGAATCATTTCTCAGTAATATACACAGCAAGGTAGATCTGAATGGTTTTGTAGTTTTGTTGTGTGTGTAGTATTTTATATAGTCCAAGCTTAAACAGGGAGATCACCGACGCAACTAGGAGAAGATAAAATCATTGTCTTTGGTCGTTGCAAATCGGGTCCCTAAATTATTCTCTTCGACCTTCTCACTCACATGGTGGCCCCTCACATTTTCTTTTTCATTTATCTTGTTCCGAAATTTTCATAAACTTTCTTTTCGCCATTTATTTACAAAGAAAACTAATGGAGGGCGATACATTTTAAGGCCTTTCTATGCACAAGACAAACTTTCTTTCAAAGAAAACAATCAACAGGTTTCTTTAGGCAGAAATCGCAATTTTGACCTCAAAATTTTATATATTTGCAGAACTAGCTGTCAAGGAAAAGTTGGTCCATGATCACACCTCAAACTTTGTGAGAGACACAAAAGAAGTCGTTATGAAGGAGAAACATAAGTCTGATTTTCTAATTGTTCCATAAAATCAAATTGCATCTTAAAATTACGAGCAAAAAAAACAAATTTAATTAATTAAATAAAAGTAATTGAGCATAAAGTAGGGCCGGATATGATTAGACTTTGGATCAAATAGGTTGTGGTTGAAACTTGAAAGTCCCTTCAAAGCACCGCTAATCGCTATGGCTGGAAAAGGGGTTAATCGCGCTTCTAGTTCTGCTGAAGTGCAATAGCAAATGAACTCCTATTCAAGAGCCAGTTTGGCAGATTTGTGAAGTTAAGGGGTGAAATTGAGGTCTTAGGCTTTTCCTCTGTAAAAATGAATTTTACTAGTACAATGAGGCTTTCTTATAAACAACCTGTTACTTGTTGATTAAGTTTTGGTGATTTCACTGCCAAATGAATCGAAGGCCCACTCTTTAATTCAGTTACATATCATACATAAAACCATGAAAATTGGCAACTAAATAAATTAAGAAGATTAATGTATGAAATTGGAATCTCAAGGAATAGCACAATGTTTTATGTGTTGTTGATTGTGATTGAAGCAAAGAGATGGATAGATTTGAGTAGAGGAATCTTAGAAAGCACGGAACTGAACTCTCAGAACTAATTAGAGTGGTTAATATCAGCTCAGGTGGTTTTCTTATTATTTGGCTCTGAAATATTGGTAATAAATAATTGCATTAGTCAAATCATAGGTAGTAATTGCCAACCTAATATTGCTTAGTCAGACTCATCTGTAGATCTGTGGATGGACAATATTTGTACTTTATAATAGCTTTGGAGATTTGGGTACCCCCACCATGTTAGGGAACAAACCAATTTTGTCTCATAATATACTAATTAATTTATTTTAATTTAACAATGCTACTGGTGAAACTGCTTATGATCTGTTGACAACTTTCAACTAATTAATTTTGTGGGGTTTGCTTGTAATCACCACTTAAAAGATAAGGCCCATTAAGCCCCTGAAAAGGAGACACATAGTTTCTTAAGAATACTTTATTTCTGTTTTTTTTTTGTTCGAAACATATAATCATCCTATAAGTTAATATCAAGGGAGAAGAGCTCTTGTCTATTGAGATACTTGTAAAAATGCCCCCCAACAGTCTCCAGAACCTCGTCTCTAGACTAACCCGAGTTGTATGAACTCCCAAGTCTGGCAATAAGGTTGCAGAACAAGATATCTCGTAATTCAAGTTACATTGTTTTTTTCAATTTTTTAAGTTTAAATTTGATGTCAGCTAAGAAACTTGGGTCCTTTGTAACGCTCGAGAGAGCGGGGGAAGTTGGCCCATTTTTCTCGTTTGCATAACAGTTTTATTTATTTATTGCTTTTTGTAAATATTTAAGGTTTGAACTTCAATTATGTCTGTTGTAATTTGCACGTAAAGAGTGAATTCAGATGCTATAGACAGAGAAATCCTTTTTTTTTTTTTTTGGGAATTTCGCTCATTGCACTAGTGAGTTACAAATCCTACGACTTGACCAATATATGATACAATGTTTCTATATTGAACTTTTCTTTTGTTGCACTGTTTCCCTTCAATCTGTCTAGACCGTAGAAATCATCAATCAACAAAGCAAATCTACTAAAAGAATAAACCATGAATTAACAGAAATTGTGAAATTTCAGAACTTGGAGCATCGATGTGGAAGACCAGTTCCATGATCAACAACTACTATCTCTGTCTTGCCATCACACCCCAAAACATCTTTCCCCAACTTGGCTCCTGCTGCCTTGAGACCCTTAAGTGAAACCTGCCGGTTGAAAAGATTAATCGTTGGCAACTTTGAGGCTGGAGGCAACTTCATGTTAGGCAACATGGTTCTGAAATCTTCCTTCAGTAATGGAACCTCATAATCTACTTTTTGGTGCTTCATCTCCTTGTCTTTTGCCCTAATGTGAGCACCAGGTTCCATATGGTTGGTCGAAAAGCTTGACTGGTTCGGGAAATTGGGGTACAGGCTAACATATCCTCTAAGGTACATCATGTCAATGAGGAACTTTTTCCATGAAGATTTCCAGCCATTGGATTGAGATTTGGGGATTTGAACCGGGTTTGCTTTGGGGTCTTCAGTAAACCTTGTGTTCATGTATGCATAGAACTCTCTCCATTGCTTGGGGAAGAAGACAGCTCCCCAACTGCAAGGCAGCTGGTGAAGATAAGGTGTGTTTGGATGAATTTGCTCGAAAAATGCTGTTGCATTCCATTTAGGCCTTTCTTTCAGCACTTCAATCAACCTAGGAGTGTAAAGAGAGATAGAGGAGAGTTCTGGAAGGGAGACTTGAGGGTCATAGTGGTAAGCTAAG
Source organism: Aquilaria sinensis (assembly GCA_005392925.1). Lineage (NCBI taxonomy): Eukaryota > Viridiplantae > Streptophyta > Magnoliopsida > Malvales > Thymelaeaceae > Aquilaria > Aquilaria sinensis. Next base: position 57,695 of record SMDT01000805.1, read on the forward strand.
AGAGAGTATTTGATCCACAGGTAGTAGTAAGGAGAGACTTCGATGTCATCTTCGAGTAGTAGCCCGAAATCATCATTTGATGATGGGTACCAACTCTCACTGACTGCTCTAATTAGGCCTGCTTGAACGATTCTTCTTCGCAGGATTTTTGGGCCATGAGGCCATTCAAAAGAGTTCACAAGCCTCACAGTTGCCTCATCCACTTCACTGTCCATGTTGAAGCTAATTGAAACTTCATCACCAATATAGAGTGCGTTACTCAGAGATTTGAGAAGCCTGCTCAAGGAATGGGCACGCTTATGGGTAATTATGTTGACAGATATCCTCATCTTATTCCAGTCTGCAAATAATAACAACTTTTACTAGAAAAGTTACAGAAGTGTTTAATCAACATGTAGACACTTAGGGAGAAGTTGAAAGTCTTACTTGGCAGTGCTGTTGATTTTATATCAGCCATCCATAGAACTTTCAAGACAGAATTCCTTGGCAAATATATTAGTGCAGGGCTATTTATGCTTGTTTCAGAAGCCATTTTCAGAGCTCTTTTCACACCATAATCCGTATCTGCCAACGCTATCACGACACTGGGACTGTGAATTTTAATAAGTCCTTTCATGCTAGAATGCACAGCTTGAACTACTTGCACCTCAGAAGTAGAAGCCCCAGAATGTGTCCCGATTGCCAAATCAAAAATCTTAAACCGTCTTTCTTTGCAAGCCAGCTTAGGCCAGTTCAGCGCAGCTGCGGCCTCTTCACAGGGACAGTGGGAACCTCCAGAGATTACAATGTACGTCTTCTTCCCTTTACTGGACCTGAATTTCTCGAGGAGCGGTGCAAGAACCTTAACTTCATCTATAGAGTGAGCATAAAAGAGAGCGTCAATTTTCTGAGGGTGCATTGCAGCCCATTGAGTGACGTAGCCGCTGGACAAGGCTCTCCACCATTGCTCATCTCTCATTTCAACAATTTCCTTGAAGATCACAGTGGTTTCTGACACATACGCAAGCCGGTGCTCACTATCACCCCATGTTTCTTTCTCATTTGGATCCACTGGGAGAACATATGAATTTGCACTTAGGTGCTTCTGAAGCTGGTAGCTGCAAACATTACAGATTAGTTTAAGACAATATGTAATTTGGGCATGGACTATGGTTAACTTTAAAAACCATGGATACAGGAGAATACCTAAGGTGCAAATCCTCTCCGGTCATGAAAGTGAAAGGGGTCTCGATGAAGAGGGTCTTCACAGTTTCAGCCGGCAAAAACCAGGAGCTGCAAAGAAAATCCACCTGAACAATTCTGTTAACAGTAATATCATAAGCAGGGTCAGGCAAATAAAGTCCTGCCTCCTTTGATCTAAACTTTCTATAGCTTGGAAATGTTAAGTCCTTCTGCCTGAACGGCAAGATCCTTCCAATGCTTCCTAAAACTGAGTTCCTGTACTTGTCAGTCCCAGACACATGGGACAGAATCTGTAACATTTTATTTCCGGGAATCATATCATCATCAAGAATGTATATGAGATCAGCATCTGCCTGAAGTGCCATTTGGAACCGACCAAAGTACTTAAAATCATAGCTGGAGCTAATGAAGCTGATTCTTGAATCATTGTAGCTATCAACAATTTTCTTCAAGGATAGCTCATTAGGGCTACCAAATGCAACCACCCAAAGGCGATGGAAGGGAAGTGTCTGTTGAAGAAATGAATCAAGCTGAGCACAAAGAGTTCTTCTCTTGAAGTGGTTCAAGATCACCGTCACTTTTGGTTTGTTTGGACCACGGCAATCCCAGTTAGACTTCATTGCCATCAGCTCAGCCAAAGTCTCGATGCCAATTGATTTTCTCTGGAATTCTGTTACCTCTTGATACAGCTCCCGTTTGAGCTTTATCATCCAAGTATCATTTGACTTCTTCTGCAAGAAATCAATCCCCTCACTCTCACAAACCTCAGATGGTCTAATCTGTGGCACTTCGGCTTGAACCAGGGAATTTGCAGCAGCTTGATAACACCTTACAACATGGTGTGGGGTTATCAACTCCTTCATGTTTCTAGCAAACCTTGTCGCCCAAGGAAACTCTTGCTTACTCGTCAACTCTACCGCTGGTGCTGGGCTCATGTGGTAGAGAAGAAATGTTGCATACACCGCACATGCAAATTGCAGGCAAGTGAAAACAGCTACAAGCTTGACAGAGGCGCTCCTGGGGCTCTTTGTTTTCGCTTTCTCTCCTGCAGAATCAGCCACCATCCCTTCCAGATGATCCCCACTTCTCAAGTTGGGACTTTGAGTCAGCCCCATTTCATAAATTAATACAGAAAAGGATTTTGGTACACCTGCCAAGAATGTCACTACAGACATTAACGTCGAACTATAGGGAACTTTGTCCGATTAAAAAAATGCAGTTAGAAAGCTACCTCACTATCTACTTCTCCTTCTTCTTCTTCTTTTGCTGCCGAAGCAAGTGAAATGTCTTCCAAGTAACCTCTTTCTAATGGATTTCTTCAAACTTTCTTAAGGTGAAACCTAGCAAGAAAAATCTTTCTTGAACATTTCCGAAATGTGAAACGAATTTGAAAGACAAATTTGAAGAAAAATAAGTTCTCCTTGCTGTCCGAAGCTATAGTCTAAGAACTGAGGGTGGAAAAATCAATTTATAATGATTAGATTGAAGAAATTGGAGAGGGTAGATTAAGAAAAAGAGTTATGGCAATAACCATACAGAGAAACTCACATTTATAATAGGAATCATATTCAAGAAAATTCGCAAGGTTGTTGCAGTCATTCCGTTTAGAATGAAATTTGTAGAATAGACTTCTGCCATATTTGCTTGGCAATAGGATTAATTTTTTTTAGGACTCCGAAGATCATGAGGGCACCAAAAAAATAAACAAAATAAATAAGAAATAAAAAGGTTTATGGACAAAGACACTTACCCTTCAGAATTGACCAAAACTACAGATAGAGCCTTGTAGATTGACAAGATACACTTGCCAAGTTAAAATGGGCTTTTTAGGCCATGTGATATTTCTGTTACCTTTTCTTGCTACTAAGCTTTTGCAGCAGGTTTGTAAATTTTACTGGAATTGGCGGTAGACAGCCGTTAGTTTGACTAAGTGAAACCGTAAATTTGACATAATATTTAATACTGTGAAAGATTTTGTAATTCATTAGCAGCTCACAAAAATTCATTTGTAATTTAAAGGAGGGTAATGTGTATTCTTGAACTACCCAAAATAATATGTTACTTTGACAAATTCTATTGGTGGTATCTTACCTTATTTTCGTATCCTAAATAAGTATTAATTATTTTACTTTTGTTCTATCAAACTATCAAAATTCATAATGTATGTCTTAATGAGGTATTTCCATGACTGCCAGATTAAATGAAAATTGTTGCATGTCATTAAACAATACTAAAATAAATTTAAAAATAACAATTTCGGTCTTAAAATTTTTTTCAATCACTAATTTTAACCCTAAAATATATAGATCTAACACCTAAACCACCACTTTATGTCTTCCTCGTATGTCTTCAAACTAATTTCGGTCCTCAACCTTCAACAAAACCCATTAATTTGTGGTTATTGCCACAGGAATTGTCCGCTGCCAAGCGTGTTGATCGACAGGCGCCACTCGTCGGGGAGCAATTCGTAATGAACAAATCGAGACCATCTACACCCGTCCAACCTAGCTGTGACGCTCTATCAAAAAAAACAAAAGGAGCGTGACAAGAACATATCGTCGCGTCTTGCCGACCTTTTAATCGTCGGTGTTCCATAACTGATAAGGAAAGGATGAGAAGCGGTCAGAGGCGAGCAACGAAGTTTAACCACTGGAGGGAACAAAAGTGTCGATGACTGAGGAATTGGGTACTAAGGTTTGGTGCAAAGATTTTAGAGTTCACCAAGAGCGAGTGGGTGGTGGAGAAGGAGAAGTGCCTGAGTAAATTTCGTATCTATTGATTATCTCAATTTTTTTTCCCCAAAACTTGGCCACCATCCACTGTTGACAGAGAATTGCTATGGACCATGCGACTGGGATGGATCGGGTGGAGATGAGGGCAGCTTCTGGGTTGGCGGCAGCAGAATTAAAGTTGTTAATTTAAATTTATTTTAGTGTTATTTAATGTCATTTTATGTTTTCAATTTGATCATTAGATCAAATTGATGGAAAATATCCGATTGGAACGCATGTTATGAGTTTTTGTGATTCAATGGGACAAAAGTAAAGAATTAATGCCTATTTAGGGCAAAATATAAGATAAAGTACCTAGGTTGAATTTACCCATTTTGTAAGTGTATGGGAAAGACTCACTTGGAAGGAGTTAAAGTTGAAACAAGCTGAGCTGAATCGTTTAGTTGGCTGATCATATTCAATTTAAAAAATCTAATAAGATTGATGTTTTTTTTATATTTGGATTGAAAGGAATATGAATAGGATTTTAACCGATTGAGCTCGAATCGTCTTCAAGTTATTCAATTAAATTAAGGGGGAAAAAACCTAAAATTGAGCTAAGCTGATCATAAGTAATAAGTAAATCAAGCTTTGCTTAAATTATGTATCGAGCTTGAAATTATATTCAGGCTTGTCTTGATATCAATTTGAACAAGCTACAAATAAATTTGAAACTGAGCTAAAATCAAGCTGAGCTCGAGTTGTTCGATCATTTTTACCTTTAAAAAAAGTCTGCAGTTTAACACCTAACAATACTTTGAGGTGATAAATGTTCACTTTAGAAAATAAGGATACTCCAAAAAACAAAAAAAAAATCTCATATTAGCATATATGGAAAATGAAGAGAGATAATTAAAGAAATTACAAGCCAAAAAAAAAAAAATCAATATCACACGACAATATGACCACATACAGAAGCCAAAAGCTAATTGCATGATTAGTCTCATACAAAGAAAAAAATCATCGCCATTACTGCATATTTATTTTGCATATATACATGAATGTTTTTTTACTGGAACTGCTTTACCAGTCCCCCTATCCAAATGGCCGTTTTGGACTGAAATTTCTATATTTGTTCTCCCCAAGGAAAAGCGGGATTAAGAACCGATTATAACGGAAACACAACAAAATAAAGAGTATTAGAACTCAGATCCGCTACAGTTATGTGGAAATTACATTTCTTTTCTGTGTGATTCAAAACCTACATCTTCATCACGGAAAGTAATTAAACTTCCGTAGGATGGTTTGGCGGTAGATTACTTCCATACTCAAGTTAAGATGGGGTAATAGTGGTTTTGGGTAAAATTCATTTGTTTCCCTAATTATTATGCTCGTCCCACAAGGCCACAAACATTGATTTCAGCTCTATAAAGTCTCTTAGCTAATATATCATGTCAAATTTGTAGTTGTCCCCTTAATTTTATTGTTATATTTGATGGAAAATAATGGTGTGACAACCTTCAAGGATTTGTTGGGACCCCTACTACCACCATAGCTTCCTCTTTAATTATAATGGATATTCATATTGTGCAACATAAAACTTCAATTCGGAACTTACATAAACATCTAATTAGTTTTTTTTTTACTCAAAATCAGTTATACAAGACTATAGAGTATATTGAGGTATCTATATTATATGGAGAGAGTGCCTCACAACATTTGGGACCTCGAAAGGCAATCAAAGCAACACCAAATGCATTTGTTGGATTGAGGATGAAGAGAGGAGACTCCGAGTTCGAGTCCCCAACACTTTGTCATTTTGCAAATGGTGCAGGGACAACTTCTAATCAATTAAATTGGGGCATTTGCCTGTTAAATCTAACAAAAATATGAGATTTTTCTAAGGTTGTCCATCTTTCTATTGGAATTTGACTTTGTGGAATTAAAAAAACAACTATATATTGTCCCATTTGAAGCCAATGCTCGTTTGATATTAACGCCAACTATTAGTGTTACAATTTTGAAAAAGCTATCAAATAAAAATTTTTAGCCTTTAATTTTAGCAGTGTTATCTTGATGGTGAAATAAATTATCTAAACTCTAATATCAATTATAAAAGTTATTTCAAATAGGGTCCAAGTCCTTTTCGAGCTGGCTGGCACATGTCACTCAACCTTTCTTTCTAAAAAGAATTGTTACATTGCAAATCAAACCAAAACAACAAATAGCATTAAAAATTGTAAAGCTTTTTTACATCTAATTTGTTTTAATTTGAATGAACTTAATTTGAAATTAGTCTTTTTTATTTTAGGAAAAACTTATTTAATTTGACAGCTAATATTGTGTAGATAGAATAATCCACTGGAAGTAGAATTTTTATAATATTATTAATTTTTTATGAATTTTTATTTTTTAGGCATTAAAAAATTTATAAAAATTTAATAACATTGTAAAAAATTATTTTCAATGGATCATCAAACCTAGATAATATTGGCTTTTAAATAAATTTGGTTCCGGACAAAAAAAATATAAAAATAAAAAAATCATTTTAAATTAAATTGTTGTAAGTTAAAACAAGATGGATCTAATTTGTTGGACACCGATGTCTAAGTAATTTTAAGTTGTTAGATCCACTAAGTTTATTGAAAACCATAGAAATAAAAAGCCTTTTAAATTTTAGATTTTTTTTCAAACACAAAAACAACAAAAGATTAATGGAAAAAGGAAAAAGACAAGTTGATGTGTTGGAGTAATGCGCTAGTAGGGCACTATGACCACCGCATAGCGATCCAATGACTCCATCATGATTTGAATGGCTTGAGCTAGGGTGACCAAAGCTGGTGCCAAACCTACAGTACTGTGCAAAGACTTTAAAGTATTAAAACAGTCAATAAGGATTGTAATGTGTTATAAGCCAAAACTAACAAGTTGTCCAAACTATTCCTTGAAATTGCTCTAAGTTCAGCTTCTAAGGTTGTTGAGTAAGTGATCAAAAGATACCCATCAGAATATAAAAAATAGGCATGGATTCTCATCCAAATCCAAGTAGTTGCCCAAGCTGAAAGGAACTTCTCCATGCTCCATCCACAATAAAAAAAAAAAAGCTAGGGTACGGCCAATTTGATTCATAGGAGTTTTAGAACTCCAGACATGATAGAGTGGATCCAGGGGATTGTTCTTGGAAGTGGAATTCCTTAATTTAATAGATCTTGCGAAGAATAATTGGAGGATTAGATCATCCCTTCATAATTGCGAGGAAGGAACATTAAAAGGAGAATTCTAAAACACCATCTCATTATGCCCAATCCAAATATTTCACATAGTAGAGACTAGAAAAAGAAGCCAATTTAGGTTCCAAGCACTACTGGAGGCCAATAGGCTGAGTACCTAGATGGCAATTAGGTGGGTTAGGTCAGGTTCGGGTCAGGCCACTCAAGTTTAGGTTTAATCAGATTAGCATATATTCAGATCCAAATTGGGTTATTTGGGTTTGGGTTAATTTTGAGTTGAGTAGATTTCGGGTTCGGGTTGAGTCAGGCCGGGTCTATTTGGGTTCTAATCCAATCAAATCAATTATCAGGTTTTAGACCATATTCAACTTAATTGTCGAGTTTACTCAGTTCAACAAATAATCTATGATTTTTTATTTTCAACATTTTAGTATATAAATGAAAAATAATTATATTAAATAATAAATAAAGACTTATGGTTTCTAAATATATACTTTTTAAATTTCTTTTCTAATAAATAATCACCCTCTATTCCATTTTCTTTACTCCATTTAACTTTTCTGACTAGTTTGACTTGAATTTATTTATATTATTGTTTATTAAAAACTATATTTAAAAACAATAGGTCCTGATTTATTATTCATATATAAATTTTTTTATTTATATATTAAAATGTTGGAAATAAAAAATTATAGATTAATTGTTAAAAGGGTAAAATCCACCGAAGGTGCTTTAGCTTATTTTTTTGTCCTAATTGGGTACCCTACATTCAAGTTACCCTAGCGAGGTACCTTACTTTTATTGCGTTTCCTATTTAAGTACTTTTCGTTAATTTTGAAGTTATGTTTGACAAAAAATGCTGATGTGACATAAAAAAATTTTAGAATAAATAATAAAATAACATTTGTGATCCTTACATTTTTAAAAAAATTACAAAAAAACCCCCCAAAATATCGGAGAAGGAGATCATCGCCCCATATCCTACTGCCTCTCTCGCCGTCCTGTTTTCCAGCATCGATCTCATTGAATCTCCGACATCAAGAACCTCATCAGTTGCCGGCTCCCTCTCCAGGCATTTCAACTCTTTTGTCCCTAAGACCAACTCGCTCATCTTCCAGATTGATCGAGTCATCTTCCCCCGAATCAGATGCCTCTCCAAATCCGTCTTCCTCTCCTTCCTCAGATCCTTCCTTGATCTCATCTCCTCAAAGCGTTACCGTAGGAGCCCGACAATTTCAATTTTTCTTCTTACCTAAGTTTTATTCGTCAGATGTTCAAACGATTTAGATGATCGCCAATGATTCAGTTGATCTCCGTCGACTATGACGATTTCCGCTCGCAAATCCAATGATCCCAAGTTCACTCGAACCTCAATCGAAGGGTTAGGGAAGACGAACAGACCCATGGCCAAGGTAGATGCACCGCCACTAGATTTGATATGATTTGTCCAGATTCTATGAGATCGATGCCGGAAAATGAAGCGACGAGGGAGCAACTAGATTTAAAAGCATTTTAGTAGTTTTGGGGGGGGGTTTTAATTTTTTCAAAAATATAAGGACCACAAGTGTTATTTTATTATTTATTTTAATATTTTTTATATCATATCATCATTTTCTATCAGACATAACTCCGAAATTAACAGAATGTACTTAGATAAGACAGGTAATAAGAGGTAAGGTACCTCGCTAGGGCAACTTGAAGACATGGTACCCAATTAAGACAAAAAAATAAACTAAGGCACCCTCGGTGGATTTTACCTATTGTTAAAATATAAATGATGCAAAGAATTTGAGATACGAGAGTAACATGAATAAATTCAATTCAAATTATTTGAAAAAGTCAAATATTTTAAAAAATATAAGACGAAATGAGTACTATACTTTCTAAAACTTAATTATTTCTATTTCTCTATCACCGTTTCACTAATTGTTTCTCTTAACTCACACAAGTTCGCTCTATAACACAAAACAGATCAATAGAATAGAAGAAACCTATTCACATATATTAAATCATAAATTTTCTAAATTCTTTGTCAACCATGTATTTTAGGTTGATTTAAGTTAAAATTGGGTCTTATCGGGTTTAGTCATCAAGTCATTTTGGGGTCGGGTCAACTCAGTCTCGAGCTTGATTTTTCTCGGGTTTCATTTCAATCCAGTTTAGGCTTGAGTCATTAACTTTTTTGGTCAAATTGAGTCATGTCAAACTTGGGTTTGGGTGAGTTAGGTTAGGTTTTTTGATTGGATCAAATTTTGTCATTCATCACTCTTATATGACAGGAGGGTCAAATAATAAAGGGTTTTGACATAAAACACCCCAAAAATTTGCAGAGTCAGTGCATTTCCAAAAACGATAGAATGATGATTCCATTTTTAGGGCTAAGATTGGGGCCTTGAGATGCCAAATTGAAACCGGTTGATCAGGTTTTAATAAAAAAATTAACAGAATAATAAAAAAGATTCAGATAAAATATAAAGTAAATAAATCGAGGCTTCCTACATGGCCTAGCAAGAAATCTCTTGCGCGGAGTTTCCCACCACGTCCATCCACGTAGGTAGCGCAACAAACTCCTCCGACCCTGAAAATCTCTCGATCCATCGCCACACAATTTGCAAATTCCTACGTTCCATGCTCGACATCATCTATCGACAAAGTAAAACATAAGAGAACATGAATCATAGATACCTATTGAAACCAAGGTCAGGGAAAATTTGCTCGCGTTTAATAAGTGAAAGTCTATTATTAATTCATTTTAAATTAAGTTAGATTTATATGAAATAATTTATTTTTATTTTTAAATTTCTTTTTATTTGGGGCAAACGTCATTTGAAGCTCAATATTATGTAACTATAATAATCAAGTAGATCATAAATTTTTATAATGCTATTAAATTTTTATAAATTTTTATTTTTTTAAATATTTACTTCCAAATAACATAGGTTCTAAATAAAATGATGTAAAAATAAAAATAAATAATTTTAAATTAATCTAACTTAAGTTAAAAATAATTGAATTTTATTCCATAAAAATCGCTTGATCAAAGGTTTGTAATCTAACCCAAGTGCCTCTGCTAATGATTAAGGCGTAAGGGATACTTTGAGGCTTTTGAGTGATAAACAAAAATATTTGCAACGCTTGCCTTTGCTTGTTATTCTTTTGTTTGATTATGTTGTTTGGTCTTTTTTTTTTTTTTTTGCGGAGGTTGTCTGTGCATGTGGTCCATGCATCGGATAGCATAGATGCGTTTGTCACATTCAAGATGTGTCACATAATATATATTATATATTATTCTTTTCTATTTCCAAAAAAATAAAAGTCCTACGATCAAGTTCCAAGGTACTACTTGTAACATAACTGAATTATAACTCTTAAACGGTCTTTCTTTGAATTAAGAAGCTAATTTTTTATTCTGCGCTATCTGGTAAAATGACAAAGCACAAGGGACACAAACTCCTTTCACCCGCTTTGTCCCGGGTTTGAGCCTTCCTTCTTATAATGACCCAACCAAATTTAGTCCGTTTTATTATTTTGGGTATTTAGATTAAGGCCCAAGAAAAGGAAAAAAAATAAATATAATAATAAAAATAAGGAAAAAAAATAAAGGAGTAAGGGAAAAAAAAATTGGGGCACGACGTACGAAAAGGAGAAAGAAAAGAGAACGACTCGAAAGGTTATGAAAACAGAGAGAAATAAGAAAAGTTAGGGTTTGGTATTTCTCTTACTTTCTCGTCTACCTATTTCTTTATATTGAAGAAGTGGAAGAAGAGACCATCAATCGAGAATCAAGTGAAAGCAATCTTTGAATTTTTTCAGCAAAAGAAAAATATTTGGTGAGTGATTGTTAGTTATTTTTTAATACATAGACTAGCTTTTCTTTGAAATTGATGAGAGATTTAAGTTAAGATTATAGTTGATTATAATTTATTTTGATAATTGGAAGGGTCAATTGATTATTAAGATTGTTTCGGATGGATTAAAAATAAATTCGGAGAGATTTTGGCTGGGTATGGTAGAAATCGGACAGTAACAGAAGTGCGAATCGGAGAAGACGAAGAATCGTGTTTTCGGTATAAATTGGTATAATAACAGTTTAGGTCCTTCATGTTTGTATACGTGTTCATATACACCCAATGTTTTAAAATGCTACAACTTAGTCACTAGAAGTAAAATGCTGAAGGTAGAAGTGAGCACGGGTCGGGTAGAACCATGGGTTTACCCAACCCAATAGGGGTGGGTAGGGTTGGGTTGGGTAAAAATTGTTCATGGTTAGTGGGTTGGTTCCATCTGTCAAAAAATCATCAGTTTTTGGGTTGGTTTCGGTTCCATATGGAACCAAACCGAAGGGGAACCGAACCGAGCTTAATTATACGTTAGTTTACATGTATATTATATATTATGTAGAATGTAAGGGTAAATATGAAAGTTTAGAAAGTATAGGGGTTTGAATGTCCTTTTAAACAAAAATGAATGATCCACATTGGGTATTACCATTTTTTAATTCAATATCGTCTGATCTGTCACTCCATTTCCATTTCGAAGCTACCGATTCCGCAATTCGTCTCTCTTCAGCTGTTCTTCAAAGTTCGAAACAGAGAAAGGGTTAGGGTTTCAAGTAGAGCGCCAAATTCTTCAAGAGAAAGATGAAAAAGATGAGGCTCTCGACGTGGGAATGCCCGGAATGGTGATCAACTGAGCGAGGAATGTCGTGTTCTGCCGCTTCTGCGTTGCCGGTAAATTAGATTCCGATCCAGTTTTTGATTTCTTGGTTCATTTCGAATTGATTCGTTGTTTCAATGTTTTTTATTTCGATTCGTTCCTTTTTGTTTTGTTGCTCTCTTCCAATTCGCAGCTCGCTTTCGATTCATTTTGGTCTTCCGATTAGCAGCTTTTCATTTTGGTCTTCCAATTCGCGGCGATGTTCCAATTCACGACGGTCTTCCGATTCGTAGCTCTTTTCCGTTTGACAGCAGAAGGAGCAAATTTTCTTCTCGATGCCCAGCTGCCCAAGTATCCCCTCCGTATAAGTGTTCTACCTCTGTCAATGTAAGTGTTCTACTTCAGGAAGCTTATTCTCTATGGGGCTTCTGCGCTTTCACTAAAGAAAAACATTTGAGTCTTCTCTTTCGTGCACAAATAAGAAGTCCCTCTTATTCCCTAAACTTGTAGCCAAGCCACCATCTTACTTTTCTAATTTAAAAGCAACATTCTAATAATTAATGATTTAAGAAAAAGAATTACATAATATTGTGTTTGTTAGATAATTTTTACGTTGGTCCTTGGCATTGTTTATGAGTCTGACTCGTGCATCGATAGATAACCAATCTAGCTTGAAGGAAGTAGGTGTCACTGTAAGTACTATTGAGGGTGAAGCATCTGTTCTCACGTTGAAATTTTTAGTTTTGGGATGTAGATGTTGTCTTCATGCGTTGTTATAACTTTTTTTTTGTCTTACTGGTCGAGGTTGAGTATAAGGAGAATCTTCTGTCAACAACTACTTTTTTATATATTTGTTTTTCTGTCTTGGTTTATATCTATTTGTTGTGGTTTTGGTGAGTTTCGTATTTTGTTCTGGTTTGTCTACAAGTTTGAGTGGGATTGCATCTTTTCCATGTGTTCTTTCAATTCTCTGGTTATATTTTCCATGGTTCACGAGTGCTTACTATTTTGCCTGCTATTTGTAAGTGTGCTTCTGTTGCATTGCATTTGGTTCAAGCATGTTCTGTTGGTGTTGGGTTTGAGGTTAGTATGCAGGTATATGTTTGATTATGAGTTTTTGGTGGTGTTTGTTTCTTTTGGTTCAATTTTTATATGGCAAATTCTTTTAATTAGAAACATGAACAATAAAATGTGATATGCTGCCTCAATGATAGATTGATATTGTATTTTAACCCTAGCAAATCCTGATATATGATTGTTCAATTTTTATAGTACACGCCTTATAGATTTGATTAATATAGTGTACAATATTAAATAATTATTGTCTTTAGCATGTTAGCCTTTTCTTCTTTTTTGTAAAGGTGATAGTCTATAATGAGAATTATTGATTCTATTATGCCTTTGAATTTTATTTTGGATTGTGTTTTCATAGTTCTCATCATTAGGCTTTCTTTTTTCTTCATTTGTAGTGAAAGTTATGGAGAACAGATCCAAGGGGTCAAGCTTTAGTTGAGGGAGGATGTCGAGGCTATGACCAAAGCCAAAGTACTAATTCTCTCTGTCATAGCTTTTATTGAGCTTTTTTACCTTTTCTTTTCAATAATTCATGTACATAACTGCATCTTTTGTCTCACTAATGAACTTATACCATTTATGAAAATTGAGTGATTGTGGCAGCCCCATGAATTCATAAAATTTATAGAATTTTTACTCATTTGTTTAACTAAGTTTTATGATAGTCTGTGCTTCAACTCATTCATCTATTTTTTCACTATATAATGTTCACATTTTCTCCTCTATGTATGTACATTTGAAAGTATTACTCACCTTTGGTTTTTAATGGGAGAAATTGAGTTTAAAATAGGTGATAAAACTGATGTGTTAAGTAAGTTAGAAAAACTATTGTACAAACATGAAAAAGGGAAATCCTTATTCTTTCTTGAGATTTTTATATTTGTGACTCTTTTTTCACTTCTTTTTCAGTTGTTTCCTGTTTTCCTTTGCCTCAAAGAACACATATTTCTGTTAGTTTTTAGGATTTCTGGTCGTTTTACTATTCTTCTATCATTTTTATCAAGTTCACATTGGCAATCATGTGCAAACATGCATTCTATTCTTTGTCATGGCTTTGGTTCTAATTTTATTCTGAAGATACTTGCATGTGTAAATGAAGATCTTAATGTTAATTTCAGACTATCATATATTGAATGCTTAACCTTGTACTTACAATAAATTAGCTATAATCCTGTAACTTTAGGTTTCCCTGTGATTAGTAAAATATGAAAAGGTTAGGGAAGTGAAATGAACCTTGGTAGATGTCTAAATGATCCTAGTTCTGTCCTCTAACCATGGAGCAGCAGAGGTTCCATGGGCAGGTCTAGTAATGGATAGTATTACATGGTTTTCTTTTCTTATTCTTTGTTTTTGTAGTCTGTTGGTTATGTTCCAGTTTTCTTTGTTGTTTTCCTTTTTTGGTTGTTCAATAAGAATAAAAGGATCACGTTTTTAACTATCACTAATACAAACTTGAATTCATTCCAGGTCTCTCTATGTCCTAACTGTGGTGGAGAAAGTGAAGTGGTTTCTGAATATTGCCGAAAGTGTGTGGCAAAGGTTTTACACGTGCTAAGAAGAAAACAAGGTGAATTACAATGAAGATTCAATAATAATGCTCTCTTGATATCTATGTTATATTAGTATTTTTCTCTAAAAATCATCTCGTTAAATAGCTTACTAAACAGTTCTCTTATTTTTGTTCCTTAGTTTATTTTATTGTGGTAGTAAATGGATGTGCTTTATTTCCTCTGGCTATTGAAAAGTTCCCTGAACTACTTGGAGGTGTCACACTTAAGGATTTCATGCATGCTTATTTTGCAGGTGACTTTATAGTTGTCTTATAGCTTTTAAATTCTTTGAGGATGGTCATTTATGACTCATTGTATCATCAAATAAATCTTGGAAGCTCATGAGTAGATGGAACTCACTAGATTGTGAAGAAAATGAAATTTGTTTTAAAGCAAGTTCAATAATATATATATTTTATTTTATGACCATCTTGAGTCTCATTTCTTGGAATGCCGAGCATTCTTTACCACTTTGTGAATGCAATTAGTTGTGGTAGGTGAAAGTTTGTCGTGGATTATCAATAATGTAATGTCTGCTTGCAACTATAAGCCACCCTTCACTAAATCTGATCACCCAAACATAGAAGAAAGAAAACGAAAAGAAAAACTTATTTACTTTTCTCATGACATTGTCTTGCATGTGGCAGTTGAATCTTGAGCATGGGAAAGCACGGGCGGCTACTCTCTGGTAATTCTGAATTTCTTTTTTGGCCATTTGTATTGAAAACTTTCAGAAGTTATTGCCATTGTAGTTCTGTTTCTGTATTGATTCCTCTGAATCATTGAGTTATTCTATAGATCCCATTTGCAGATTTTTTGAATCATGATGGATCTTCCATTCAATTTTAGAGAATTATGAAGTGACAAAAACATCAGAGGTACTTGGGTTTATTTGGCTATTGTTTGCTGTGACTTGGGTTTATTTGGCTACTGTGTTTGCCGCAACTTGGGTTTATTTTCTTTTGCTACTGGTTGTTGTAACTTGGCTTTGATTTATATGGTTGTGCTTTTTTGTTTTGCAGGCTTCTTCCATTTCGGTTCCTTCATCTAATTGGTAGCCTTCATTTTACAGCAAGAGGAGTAAAGTTTCTTCCTGACACCTAGGTAATAAATTTCTTCCACTTCTATATCTTTGGTTATTTGTTCTTCCCAACATCATTTTATTGGAAAAAATATGTTGATAATGGTACCTAGCAACCTACTAGCTACTAAACTAACAACTAAAAGGGGGAAGTTTTTCAATTAATCATATATCAGTAATCTTTAATTTTGGTGAAAGTTAGGATTCACACGGTGTTCCGTTATTGTACCATGTTGAAAATATCAAGTTCTGTATCTTCATGTTCGGTGGGTATTAGGGAATATAATTTTGTTATTATCGGTGCTGCTTGTTAGTTTATGCTGGTTTATTTTAGTTTAATATTCTAATATAAATTTTTTATATCAAAATGACAGATGTCTAATACATCTCCTCCAACTGAAGTTAGCACTGATGCACCTACATCCACTCCAAGTGTAGGAGCTACTAGTGCTCCGAATGCCCCAGCACCTAATGCTCCAAGCACAAAGGGGGCTGGTTCTGGAAACGCAGCAGTGGAGAGTACAGGTTCTAAAATTTGGGCTGCCTTTATTAAGATTTCTGATCCACAGAAAAAAGAAAAAGATAAAGCTAAATGTAAACATTGTGGAAAGATTTATGTTTGCCCAACTACATATGGTACAAGCACATTGTGGAAACATTATCATAAATGCATTAAGAATCCGGATAGGGGTAAAAATAAGAAGCAAAAATGTTTGGCTGTTTAGTTGCGAGATCAGGATACTTGTAGTGTTGTTAGTGTGAAGTTTGACCAAGAGGCTTTAAAGAAAGGGTTGTGTAAGATGATAATGGTAGATGAATTACCCTTTAAGTTTGTGGAACGGGAAGGCTTCCGTAATTTTCTCCAACTTTGTGAGCCTTGATTTCACATGCCTTCTTGTTTTACAATAGCTAGAGCTTGCATGGGGCTTTACTTAGAAGAGAAAAAAAAGTTGATGGCTGCCTTGGTAAATAATACACAAAGGGTTTGTCTGACAATTGATACATGGTCTTCCCTAAAAAATATTAACTACATGTGTCTCACAGTTCACTTTATTGATAATGATTGGAAGCTGCATAAGAGAATTTTGAACTTTTGTCCAATCGCTAGTCACAAAGGTGATGACATTGGTAGGGAGATTGAAAAGTGTTTGCATGATTGGAAGCTTGATAATGTTTTCACAATAGTAGTTGATAATGCAAGTTCTAATGATACTGCCATTGCATATTTAAAGAGGAAGCTTAAGGATCGGAGTTCAACTGTTTTATCTTGTGATTTTATTCATATGAGATGTGTTGCCCACATTCTGAATCTTGTTGTGCAAGATGGTCTAAAAGAATCAGATTTGACAATTTCAAAGATTCGTGAAGCTGTCCGTTTTGTTAGGGCTTCTCCTCAAAGGCTTAACACTTTTAAAGAATGTGTTAAGTATGAAAAAATTGGGTTCAAAAGTCACTTATGTTTGGATGTAGTGACTAGGTGGAATTCAACCTACCTAATGTTGGAAACTGCTGTTAAATTTCAGAAAGCCTTTGAGAGATTAGAGGAGATAGATTCCAAATATGTAGTTGAACTCTTGGGGAAAAATGGGATACCCAATGAGAATGATTGGGAGAAGGCCAAAGTTTTAGTGAAGTTCTTGCAAGCCTTTTACGATTTTACTTTGCGAATCTCTGGTTCTTTATATGTCACTTCAAATAACTTCGTGCTTGAGATTTGTTCCATATTGTGCCTATTGAATGAGTGGATGAAAAGTGATGATCAAAACTTGAAGTTAATGGCTATGAAAATGAAAGAAAAATTTGACAAATACTGGGGGAATGTGGACAAGATGAATATGTTGTTGTTTGTTGCAATGGTCCTTGATCCCCGGTACAAGCTCAAGTACATGAAGGCCATGTTCAGCCAAGTGTATGCGAAAGATGAGGCAGAGAAGTTGGTAGCTAAAGTGAAGGACACATTGACTCTTTTAGTTAATTTTTATGATTCTTCACCTTCAAATAAAGTGGACAAGAATAGGGCTGAAGTTTATGAATTCATGGACATTGATAGGAGAGAAAGAAACCATCTTTCTTTGTTGAAATCAAAATTGAAGGACACCTTAGAAGAAGAAGATTCGATAGATATCAAATCAGAGTTGGAAAAATATTTGGATGAACAACGTGAAAAAGATGTAACTGATTTTGATATACTGAATTGGTGGAAGGTGAATTCATCAAGGTATGTACTGCTTTCGAAGATTGCAAGAGATGTGCTAAGCATACCTATTTCTACTGTTGCATCAGAATCAGCCTTCTCGGTTGGTGGTAGAGTTCTTGACTCATTTCGGAGTTCCTTAACTCCTGCTGTGGTTCAGGCCCTCATTTGTGGCCAATATTGGCTTCGTGCCTCCCCTCTACCCATTTTGGTTGATGAAAACCTTGAGGATTTAGAGATTATTGAAAAAGGTAATTATTATGGTTTGGTTCTAAACTTCTAATGTTTCTAATTTATTTATTTATTTTTTTGCATGATCTTATTTGATTGAGGATATGCTTGTCTTTTAGATTTGTCTGATTTGCATATGGAGTCGGGCATCACCACAGAGGCTAATTTTACATCTTAGGGGCAGCTGTACAAGTAAGTACATGCTTTTGTTTACTGTTTTTTACTTTTCTTCAATGATATGATGATAAAAGTTCCCAATTAGGGTTGATTAAATAAAAATAGTTAGACTGCTTGTTTATGAGTTAAAACTATAGTTAAATTGGATGTGCTGGTGATGGTGAAATTGCATGTAGTTAGAGGGTTTTCGACTACTGTTGGTGCCTAAAGAATGTGTACTAGGTGCTGCCAGGTTGGTGATAAAAGCCATGTAGTTTATTCTGGTGCTCAAAGAATATGTAACAAACTTTGAATTCTCCTAGGAAATTTTATATTTAAATATGGATTAATATATGTAGCATGATTTATATCTGTAGCATGTTGAATGTTCTCTAAATTTATTGTGGATATGAATATGCTCTCTAACATTTGAAACTGAAGGTTTGAACCTATAGCTGACTTTCAAGAATAAACTATTTATTGGATATGAATATTGATATGAAAGTTAGACATGAAAAATGTAGTCTAATGGCATACAAAAATAGAATCATAAGATGTTGGATGCCAGGACTCTGAAGAACTAAAGTGGCTAAACTGCAGGTTTGAGTTAAGACATGCTAATCACCAAAGATTATAAGCTGATTCAAAAGAGTTGTGTGGGAATTAAGCCTAATGAATAAAGAATTGCTAAGGGTAAGAACTATTGAGCCAAGAGCTTAGCCTTAAGATTTCTGTAAAAACAAGTTTTAATTGTAAGTTGATTAAAGCTTTGACTTTTAGTAACGTACCTTTGAAGGTGGAAATCTTGTAGTTAAGATAATATTACTATGAGAAACTTATCTAGAATGACAAGTTCAGGAACCAGCTGTAGAAAGAAGGAAAGTTTGGAGGCTTGCTTTAGGCTGAAAGTTGAGCATGTGGTCAACTTTCTGTTTAGAAGAAATGACGAACTAAAGACTTTGTAGACAAGAAAGACTTCGTCATATGAGTTTAAAGAAGCTTCTAAGTCTAACTTTCTAAATATGGTAAGCACATTGTAAAGACTATTTTGGTAAAACATTTTTAATGCAAGAAATTTAATAGAATATGAGCAAGAATAATAATGAACTCTCTTTTGTCTGCTTTCATGGATTCCTTTGTTTGTGCATATCTGATTTCTGGATGCGGCCATTTTGTTCTCATTGGAAGGGGGCTGATTCTACACCTTTAAACTTCTGTGGCTGCATTTTTTTCTCCTTTGATTTCTAGGGTGTGTCAAATTTATAACTTTATCAAGATATAATCTCTGCTGGGCTGTTATTTTCTTTGGATCAATCCTTTTGATTTTAACTAAAAGAAGTGATGGTGGAGTAAGATATTTTGAAACAGAGAAATATAAGGGTTTTTGCCACTTCTCTGTACTGCCAGTATAATTGGTTAGGTTACTTTTGGAGGAAAGGTTGATCAAGTGTTGGTTAATGTGTCAGTCTGTTGATAGTGCCAGTGCTCTGAGTTGTTGGTAGAGTTTGTTTTTTAATGGTCTTTTGGTGAAATTATTGCTGTCACATTTTCTTAAACGGATGAGGCAATGAGAAAGATTGTAAAGTTCTTGCTATATATGTTGATTTGTTGTATCAGAGTCTTACTCATGCTTGCTGTATATGTTGATCTGTTGAGTTGGAAGAGATCTGGTGTGGAACCGTTAGACCCGAGGACTCAGAACCGAAAACCCACAACCATGGTTCTGGTTCTGGTCGGTGCTCGGTTCTCGGGTTGGTTCGCATTTTTGCAGAACCGAAGGATTTTCGATTTGGTGCGGTTCCGCTACTAACCCGCACCAAACCAAACCATGCTCAGCCCTAGTTGAAGGATATGATCGGGTTAATCACAGTATCAGTCCCTAAGGCTTCTAACACTACTTCAGTGGATTCTTAGATTCCAGAAGCGTTCGTTTGGGTCACTGTCAGCAAATGATTTTGAGTTATTTCTTGAATTGATTATGTTTTGACATAAACTTTTACATAATTATTTTAGGTGGCTAAAGAGTTATTTCAGGAGTTTGAAAGTTGAATTTTGAGGTAAGTGGTTACTACTATTCTAAAAATTAAATTGTTTTGATATTATGTGGATATATATATATATTATTTCTTCAAAGTGCTAAGTTTTCCAATTTAGTAATTTTTCAATATTTCGATTTAAAGTTATTTTGCATTAAATAAATTTTTAATCAGAATAAGAGTTTTCAATTACAAGTTTTATTCTGAAATTGTTTTCCAAGTATTTGATTAATTTACTTGTTTATCTACTTATTCGAATTTTATCTTATTTATGCAATATATTATGTTTGATTAAATAAGCTGGGATCAGGTATGTTTTGATTGTGATGTTTTGTACTAAAATTTTATAACAATCGTAATGCTCTGAATTTCTGTTCTGACTCCGTTTTGGTGGGTGTTGGTTCTGTGCCCGTACTACTGGGAAAGTGTAGTTTTGGACCCTCCACGTAGGGTATTTTGTTCCGTTCTGTTCCACAGTGCACTGTTTTTAGGACTAGTCCTTCAGGGCGCTCGATCGTTGGCGATTCTTAGACGATTCTGGACGCACTACAGCGGTTTAAGTGTAGTCACAGTGATCACCCCACCCACTCTGCTCTGAATTTCTGTTCTGCTATTCTGCTCTGAACTGCTCTGTTTTGGTTAATGATTTTATTTACAAATATTATTTGCTCAGCTCACAAAATTGCTATTACATTGATTATGTTCTGACTATTCAAATATCTTCTGCTAAAGTTTATGTTATTATTTTTACAAGAATTGTTTTCTGCTTGATCCCTATATATTTTGTATATTGTATTTCTGTTTTCAAAATCCGCCACTTGTTGGGAATTCGTGCTCATCCTGTTTTCACCCCCTCATACAGATCAAGAGTAGTTCAAGTTAGCTAGCGGGAGTAACTACAAGGCCAGCAACAGTTCCAGACAATTAAAAGTAATTCATTAGTACTACTATTAGAAACTTATTTATGTTTAGAAAACTCTTTGGATTTTGTTTCATTCTTTAGAGCTTTAATATCTTATGGATTATGTTTCAGTTTCAAGAATTGTAGTTGCTCTGCCACTTATTTTTATAAGAAAATTTTATAAGTTCGGAATTATTTAGAATATGTAACCTTGCATACTTAGGAAAATTTTATTTTCTTAAGTATGTGGCGTGTAATCGTCCCAAGACTCCTAAAATGGGTTTTGGGGCGTGACACTTCTTTCTTTCCTTTGTTGCAGAGCCACCATATAAGCCAAGGGGCCATATCTCACTAAAACCTTTAGGATTTGATGAATATTTTAGTTAAATCATGATATAAACCCTCATTTTTTATACCATCTCCATTTAGGTTCCTAAAGTTAGAAGGTAACAAATCTAATCAAATATTAGAAATAGCAGAAAAATAAAAGATAAAAGGGCAAATATGACACGAATCTTATGCTATAAGGAGAGACAAATCAACCACTATTGTATTTTTTTTTTTTTTTTGCAAATATGACACATATCTTATGCATTTATATTGATCTATTATAGGTTTTTATTTCATTATCGAACTGGTTACAGTATAAAAAAGGGTCTCTCCTCAAATATTGTTTTCATGTCTTTTATATATATTTTTATGTTATCTAATTAGATAATACTCAAAAGTTTCATAAATTTAGAAGCTCAAACCTAAATGTTTTTCCTGAATTTGAATGTACTGCTGTTTTATAAGGAGATCAATATCTTTAAATTAAGTTTCTTCAGAATCCTAAATATTTGAGCATCCTTTTCGGCTTATCCCTTAATTATTTTTTACCCAAAAAGCTCTCCATTAAGGAAAAAAAAATGGCTTCATGTTGGCCCCAATGAAGAAATCATGGCTCCACCATTGCCTTTCCGTATGCCCTAACTCCTATTGTAAATTTTGAGTACCAAAAAAAGAATATCCAATTTTTAATGCATAAAACATCTCAATCAAACAAGATTTTCAAGTAGCAAAACTTTCAGCAAATCTGAAATTCTTTTGGTAACTTGGTTAAAAATTCAGCTTAAAACATCAACAATTCTTTAGAAGCAAAACGTAGGTGAATATGCTTGTACCTACTAGTTTCCTGCATGTTTTACCGCAGAATTCCACAAGAAACTGAATGTATTTGATTCCAATCACGATGTTACGGTGTTGATGAATTAATCTTAAAAGCTAGGCTAAACACAATAACAGTTTTGGGAAGAATATGAAGTTCTAATTAATCTGCATTTAGAGTCCCTAAAATTACATGTTTACATCAAGTTTGACAGAAATTTTATTGTTTAACAATATGATCATCCATTGTAATTATAAAGAAAGACATAGTGGCGATGCGGACTTATGTAAGTCCTTAGAGACTACTACATTAGCATTTTCTGTTAGAGATAATGCTAAAACTAATAGAAGGACTATAAATAAAATGTCAATACTGTAATTTTATAACAAACCGTCATTGTAATGGTTCAATCTAGACTATTTAAGAATGGTGGGGTCTTCTATAACTCAAGAGCTCATGTCATTAGACTGTCTAAATTGGACCATCCCAATAACAATCTCTTCATCTAAAATCAAATATATGAGCTATGATGTTATGGATAAAATATTGATGTCATGATTTTTACAATAGACCATCATTGTGACAGTTCAATCTAGGTCATTCAATGATGATAGAACCCTTAAGGCCGCTAGGACTCAATGACCTACGCTATTGGACTGTTCAAATTGGACCATTCCAGTGATAGTCTATTCATCTAAATAAGATACAGGAGTTAAAAGACTTTACGATAACACAGATAAGCTAAATTATATTAGGACAATCATAAAAATAAGAGAACTACAGATATTTGGGTTCCCTCTGAAGAGGGTTGCAAAAAGGTATTGTGTGTAACTTTGCGGCGTGGTTTGTGCCTGAGCTTGCAGCGTCCACCAACTTAAAACAAATAATTACACTATGAAGTTCATGAACTTCATGTCACTGACTTCAACATTTTTGAATTAAAGTATAATATGATGAGATGGAGTACTTATGTGTATACAGTGGAACAAGGTAAAAATGTCCGTTTCATCCCGGGAAATAACTTGAATTTGGAGCAATCGCATCTCAAAGAGACAAGGTAGGCGTCGCGAAGAAGTAAAAAGTTCTTCACATAATCGGAATTAGGGAATCAAATTCACATATTAGCAGCAGCGCTTCAATTTAGCTGCATCAGGAAACAAGGTACCGTTTTGCCGTTTTCATTTCCTTTTTGATAGAAGCATCTCCTTTCTAAATCAGTAAATCATTCTCATTCTCAGCTTTAATCTCAGAAAGAGTGATACGAGAACACAAATAAATACGTGCTCATAAACTCTTGTTTATTTACATGCTTTCTTCAGAATAGGTTAATAGTTACCAACATTTCCATTAAGAACCCATAGGGTCGACTTTGATAAATAGGAACATGAACGACCCTACAAATTATAAAAAAGATGTATATACCCTTCCACTTAAAGTATCAAGTTTCTAAGCTAACGGTATTTTCCACGACGGTTGCCTCTCAATATGTACATCACCCTTTCTCAGTTGTGGGTCAAAAATCTTTTCAGTCACCTGCAGGTGGTAACAAGAGAACTCCGAACTCTTCATGGTCAGTAATCAGCAGTTACTCATCGTCAGATATACACAATATTTGCAGCTTCATTTGGTTGTGTTGGATAAGATGGTAATGTCCTTCGTATCCCAGGTCCTTGTTGAACCAATGAAGGTCGGTTTAGACCATGATAGAGTATGCTGTTTGGTGTATTAAGATTTGCCACCGAGTTGTTGCGAACCTCCCTGACATAATCCAATGTATATACAGAGGGTTCTAGATGTCGGTTTGCTCCAAGAGGCTGGCATGCATTTTGTGCTGTTCCCTGGATGAAGGGGTTAATATTTGATTGAAACAGAGATGGTGTAGCTGCACGAAGATTGGAGCACGTAGATTGAACATGCAATGCTGAAGATCTAAATGGCTGAAGATGGTGGGCAGGACCACGAACCTCACTCCGGGCAGGGATGTTTCCTGCAGGAAGGCAGACACTGCTGATGTAGGGTTGTCTAGCCGGATGATCTGAAGAAATTTGCGAACTACATTGCATGGACTGCAAATAATAATGATTCATCTGGGGGGTCAGCATAAAATTATTCTGCAAGCTACCTGCAGGTGGACCACGGATCTCCGTTTGCCCAGGGATGTTTCCTACAGGAAGGCAGATATTGTTGATGTAGGGTGGTCTAGCTGGATCATTTGAAGAAATTTGAGAACTATGTTGCATGGCCTGCAAACAGTGATGAACTGTTTGGTGGGTTGGCATAAAATTATTCTGCAAGCTGGCTGCAGGAAGACCACGGATCATCCTTTGGGCAGGGATGTTTCCAACAGGAACAAAGACATTGTTGGTGTAGGATGGTCTGGTTGGAGCATATGAAGAAACATGTGAGCTATGTTGAATGAACTGTAGATACTGATCCATTGGTTGGGGAGTAGGCAGCAAATTATTCTGCAAGCTAGCTGCAGGAGAGAAAGCCTGCAACATTGAAGCTGGAGCAACTAGCTGCGAAGACAGTTGAACCTGCTGTTGTAATGTACGGGAGTTTGCAACTGGCAGAAGACAAATAAGTGTCAACTCATGACACGAACCAAAGTAATATAGAGCGAATATTTGGTGCCTGCAATGGGGTGAAGCATGCATAATTTGGCATATTTGATTTTGTTCTTGTGTTGTACTGTTTGGGTTTCATACTCAAGTCAAATTTATGCTGACCCAAACATGGCATGCAAACACAAACAAGAATTGGAACCATCACTACCTCAAAAAGGAAATTCTTTGAATCTGAACTCCAAATTGAATTAGCCACAATTGAAAAAGATAAGTACCTTGATGCATCCCCGTCACCTGAAAGGCTTCACCATCCTTGCAATGCAACTGAATAACCTCAGCCAAAATCTTGTTCTTGAGAGCCATGCTGTGATTGGAATCCAACTCGGCATTTCTGAGCAAGAAACCAGATTCAGTCTCCGAGAGTTTAGCTTCATACTTCTTACGTGTCTGCTCCATCTCTTTCTCGTAATCAGATACCAGCTGTAACCTCTGAGTAAAAGGAAGATAAAAAACCACATCAAAAGTAGATAAAAAATCCCCTGGAGCTCGCCCAAAATGGATAAGCAACCAAGCAAAGATGAGGCTCACAGTATCTTCATGGGTCTTGGAAATTATTTCTTTTTCTTTGCATAATCTTTCAATCTCATTCTGCAGTGGATCATCTGAAAGATGCAGAGGGGTCTGAGATGATGTGTCATTCGTACTACCTGCATAATGACCGCTAGAACCAGAAGGAAATGTAGCATTTGTTGGAGAACTAAAAACATCTTGATTGGGAAGCTCAGTCGGGTTTTCCTCAAGCTCTTCGCAAGCCTGTGAACTTTGGCTTGTAGTTTGGCTTTCACCATGTGGCCAATTTTCACTCACTGATGGGAGGTCTTGAAGATGGATCCTAGGTGATTCTGAATCTACCAACTGTTGTATCTGCTCTTCAGGTACTGATGCCAGTATTTCAGGATCTCTGCAGCTGAAGTTTATTAAACCAGCAGCAGCAGGAGAAACTGAAGTTTGAATCTCTTGAGGAGCAGTCTGCGTCTCAATATTTGATGCATCTTCAGCTAGAACTTCAGAGGTAGCAGATACCAATGAAGATAAATTTTGAGGCACCTACGTAAAGAAAGATGATTTAAGTATCTTAGAACACAATAATTATCCAACATTGATGGGACCCAAACAGACACCTGATAAATGTTTATTATTTTCAACTGGGGAGTAGCAAATGTATAAGTTTTCTTGGCATAAATAGTATAGATAGTAATAGAATAAATTATCAGCAGAAATCCCAACTTGAAAGCAAAAAGAAAACACTGATGCTAAAGGATGTAGCAACATTACATACTAGAGATGTTACCCGATTAGACGGAAATGATACCCCTTCAGCTATGTTGGGCACATCATGCACCTGAGAAAAGTGCTCTGCAGGCTGGGGTCCCTGCTTGGCAGTGCAACCTATTTAATTAACAGAAAAGTTAAAGCTATATTAACAAAACAGTCAATAATAGCTTACCAGATTACAAGGAAATGAGGCACTTTGGGCATTGGGACTAGGGGACAGATTTTGTTCTTGAGGAGCATCTTCCTGAATCTCAGATACGTGAGAGACAATTTCCCTCGTTTCATTTTGGTGGTGAACTTCAGTAACAAATCCAGTATTGACATGACTGCCCTCAAATATGTCAGGACTGCTTTCAGTTCCCACCAATTGAATCTCTTCGTTGGGATTGTTGGAGCGGGATACACAATGCAATTCCTTTTGAGATGAAGGGGGAATCACAGGGGTGATATTTCCCAGAACTTCAGCATTCTGCTCTCGAGGTGCATCTTCCTGAATCAAAGATACTTGAGAGGCAGTCTCCCTCATTTCATTCCATTGGCAAACTTCAACACCACATCTGGCATTGGTATCACCACTCTCAAATATGTTGGGACTACTTCCAGTTCTCAGCAATTGAACCTCTTCAGTGGGACTGCAGGAGTGGGATACACTAGGCATTCCCTTTTCAGATGAAGGGGGAACCACAGGAGCCATATTTCCCAGAACTTCAAGGACCGCGTTCTGCTCTTTAGTTGCATCTTCCTGAATCTCAGATACTTGAGAGACAGTTTCCCTCATTTCATTCCGTTGGCAAACTTTGACACCACATCTGGCATTGGTGTCACCACCCTCAAATATGTTGGAACTACTTCCAGTTCTCACTAATTGAATCTCTTCAGTGGGACTGCAGGAGTGGGATACACTAGCCACTTCCTTTTCAGACCTAGGGGGAATCTCAACACCAAATCCAGTGCTGGTGTCACCACCCTCAACTATATCTGGATCATTTTCAATTCCCAGCAATGGAATCTCTTTATAAGAACCGCAGGACAAGGATACACAAGGCCCATCCATTTGGGATGAAGGTGGAAGCACAGGAGTGATATTTTCCAGTACACCAGGAATACATTCCTCTCCTGCCAGCATAACCTGCCCATCAGGCACACTTGATTTAGTGGTATCAGGGAGTTGTTCAGATCCAAGGATTGCAGACGTAATCTTCTCATTGGAACTAACAATATTGGACTCCCTATGTGGAATAATTTCATCTGACACACTAGCAATATCGGATTGATGAGGGATGACAGAAAGGACATTCTCCTGATCTTCTTTGGAACCATCAATCTCATGTGCTTCAGAAGGAACCTTTGCACCGCCATCAGTCTTGCTTAATACAGTTGCCCCGGGATCTTTCGATGCAAGTGGTTCTGTAGTTTCAGGGTTCTCAGCACTACACGGACGAGCAACATGGTGAAGAGGTAGTGGTGTTGCCTCACTTACTGGAATGCTAGGCACAGGTTCAACACAACTCAAACCTCCTGAACAGTGAAATTGACACATAGGTCGTCTTATCATCTCAGCTTGGGCCCAAGACCTGACTAATTCTATCCAATAGTCTCTGTCCTCAAGAATCTTGTTTTGTGCCGTTATTTGCATGGTCTCTAGATTCTTCTGCCTTTTGTCCATCCTTAGTTTAAGTTCATTAGATTTTTCCACAAATTCATTTTTCAATTTCTTAAGCTTATCACTAACTGTCATATGATTGCTATGCAGACGAACAACTGCTTCCTCTGCCTTCGTCATTCTCTCCAATGATGCCATTTCTTCCTCATATTTCCTTCTGAGATCATCATTTTCTTCCTCATGCTTCTGAAGCAACTGCCTCCATTTCTTAGTACATTTTTTTTTAATCCATTTTACAGTTTCTAAAAGTCCTGTCTTTGCTGTCTGTAACTCAGGCATGAATCCAGATTCTGAAGTGCCATCTGAATCTGAAGTCTCTTTAGGTAGTGATGGATATTCAGCATCTATTTTGAATCCCGGGGGCTTTGATGATGTACAGGAGATGGCACTGCCAACACCTTTAGTGCATGATTCGGCAGAAAGAGATAAGTGTGGAAGCATTGGCCTCTGAATATGGTGTAAAAACGTTTCTTTCAGACACCTCAACATTGAATAAGCAACATCTGCCTCTTTTTTCTCACAGCTATAGTTGAGATGCTTTTTAGCAAGCACCATTGATTCTGAGTGTTTAATTTTGTGATTCAACAAAGACGCTGCAGTCCAACACTAAATTAACAAAGAAAAATGAAGCTAGAAATTAGAATCAAAGTGGTTACTAGCATACATATGCATGCAAAACAAACATTTAACTAAGGAAATTGGACATTAAACGCAGAAGTATCATAAGATAAAGTACCACAGAAACATAACTGGGAATGGGGGAAAGTGAACAGCACAAGTACATTTGAACATGCCATTTTGACTGGACCAGCCTCACCTCCCGACATGAATGTATGTTGCTAAATTTGATATTAAACTATAAACTAAGAGACAGAGAAAGGAAACACAATGTGGCTTGGCCACACCAGCCTACAATCACAAATAGATTCCCTAAACCTAAAGAATTTGAAAAATTTTAAGATTATAATTGGGCCCAACTTCATTGTTTCAAAACAAATAAATATATTAAAAAATGGAGGCCAAAGCCTCCTCATGATTTTTGCTCTAGTGTTGTGCAACATAGTAATGTTCTGAAGAATTCTAAGAACTGTTCCTGCAATTTACTGTAGCTGGAAGTGAATGCATGCTGCCATATTGATTTTCTTCCGATATTTATCCAGTTTCAATATCTCTTGTTTAAATTGATTATAACTAGGTTTGATCTGTTCTTTATTTGCTATAGAGATTTACTCATAATTAGCATCAAAAGGTCCAACTCATAACCAATTGGTAACTCATAACTAACTGGTAATGAGTGCAGACGTGATTTACAGGCAATATGAAACTAATTACATCATATGAAATTACTTAAAAAAGAAGCAAATTGTTACAGCGTGAATAGCTGTATAGCTTGATTATAGGAATTGATTAGGATTCCAATTAATTCTCTTTCTTTGTATAGAATTTCCTTCCTAATATAGGATTGATACGTTTGTATATAAACATAGCCTAGAATGATGAACAATATAAAAAGTGAGAATATTTATCTTCCTCAATTATGGTTTCATGGTATCAAAGCCACGAAATTGAGAAGTATTTCGTCTGCTGGGAAATAGCAGACTAGGGTTATAGTTTGGGTCACCCATCTAGGGTGACATCCTGTTCTCCCGTCCGACCTAGGGAGGGTCGCCAGCCGCCGATCGGCCTGCCATTGAAGTCTGGCTGCCAGAATCAAAGCGCGTGAGTGACACGCACCGGAAGAAGCTCCTGCCTCCCATCCACACGCCAGCACATGGCTTGCCGGAAAATTCTCCGGTCTTTGTTTTTTGGTTTGCCTGAGTCTCTACGTGCTTTGGGTGTGCCTGGTTGAGTCAGCATCCATACGGGTGTGTGATCTTCTTTGACATAGGTTCACGTTTTTTTCGATTCTCTTCAACTCTCATTGCCTATGTGTCTGCATTTGGTACTATGAGTGATAAAAAGATAATTGTTATGTCTGACGTAATTCTGGTGATATCAAGAATCACGAAACATAAACTCAATGGCTCCAATTATTTGGATTGGAGTAAGACCGTTCGCCTTTATCTACAGAATATCGACAAGGATGATCATATGACCAAGGATTCACCCAAAGATGATTCCAGAAAGGCATGGCTAAGAGAATATGCTCGATTATTCTTGCAGATATGAAATTCCATTGACAGTGAGGTAATTGGGTTAATCAATCACTGTGAATTTGTTAAAGGGTTGATTGGAATTCTTGTATTCTAGGAAAGGAAATATTTACCGCATCTATTAGGTTTGCAAAACTTTCTACCATGCAAAAAAACGAGACAAGTCTCTCATGGAACACTTCATGGATTTCAAGAAGACGTATGAGGAGCTCAATATGTTGCTGCCATTTATTGCGGAAGTGAAGGTTCAACAAAGCCAAAGGGAGTAGATGGTTGTTATGAGCTTCCTAGCGGGTCTTCCTTCTGAATTTGAGACTGCCAAATCCCAAATTCTTTCTAGTTCTGAGATCTCCTCCTTACAAGACATGTTTAGTAGAATACTACGGACAGAGAGTACTCCACCTGTTCAGTTCAGTGGGGCACTTGCTAGCCGAAATAATAACTATGAGAATGGGCGATCATAGTACAAAAGTGATAACAGAGGAAAGGAGTCAAAACAGTTTTGAGACTCAGGATCCAAAAGTAATTGTGTGTCATTATTGCCATAAGCCAGGACATCTTAAGCGTGATTGCAAAAAGCTTCAGAACAAAACTCAGCGAACTCAGTCAGCCCATATTGCATCCACAAATGACACACCTGAGAAATTAGTTACCAAAAGTCATTAAAATCTTCATCTACTCAAATCACTGCTATTGCTGATTCAGGTAAACCAAATGCATGTCTTATTTCCTCATCATCCAAATGGGTCATTGATTCTGGTGCCACAGATCATATGATAGGTAATTCTAGTCTGTTTTCTACGTTTCAGTCACATAAATCAACCTCTAATGTTACCTTGGCCGATGGATCATCATCCCATGTTCTTGGGTCTGGCACAATCACACCAACCCCCTCTCTTCCTTTGTCACATGTTTAACATTTACCTCAACTATTCTTTAATTTGATTTCGATTAGCCAACTTACAAGCAATCTCAACTGTAGCATCTCATTTTTTCCCTATTACTGCTCATTTCAGGATCTTTTGACGAAGCAGATTATTGGTAGAGGACATGAGTCTAGAGGACTCTACGTTCTTGATCCTCATATACCCAAATCCATTGCTTGTTCAGGTGTCACTTCTCCGTCTGAGGCACACTGTCGGTTGGGCCATCCTTCTCTTCCCTTGCTAAAAAAAGCTTTGTCCACAATTTAGTAAGATGTCTTCATTAGATTGTGAGTCATGTCAATTTGGTAAACACCATCATCTTAGTTCTAGTCCAAGAGTCAATAAAAGAGCTAGTTTTCCTTTTGAATTAGTTCATTTTGATGTTTGGGGTCTTTGTCCAGTTCCGTCTAAAACTGGATTCAAGTATTTTGTTACTTTTGTTGATGATTTCTCTCGTGTGACTTGGTTATATTTTATGAAAAATCATTCTGAGTTGTTTTCTCATTTTTGTGCCTTTTGTGCTGAGATTAAAACTCAATTTGATGTGACTGTTCATACATTGCGAAGTGATAATGCTAAAGAGTATTTGCCAGCATCTTTTCAAATATACATGGTACAACATGGCATCCTTCATCAAACTTCTTGTGTTGATACACCATTTCAAAATGGAGTCGCAGAACAAAAGAACACACACTTTCTTGAAATCAAAAGAGCCCTTTTATTTTAAATGAATGTTCTTAAACCATTTTGGGCTGATGCGATTTCAACAGCATGTTTTTTAATTAATCGCATACCTTCGTTTGTTCCGCAACGTGAGTCCCCGTATGATATCCTTTTTCTCAATAAGTCATTATTTCCTATTGAACCTAAAATATTTGGAAGTACTTGTTTTGTCGGGATGTCCATCCGCATGTCACTAAATTAGACCCAAAATCTGTGAAGTGTATCTTCCTTCGCTATTCTCGTCTTCAAAAAGGATATAGATGCTATTGTCCTAGTTTGAATCGATATTTAGTCTCTGCCGATGTTACTTTTTTGGAAAACACTCCGTATTTTCCAGCATCTATGTCTACATCTAAGGGGGAGTATGATGATCTGTTAGTCTATACTATCACATCCTCTGAGCCCATGTCTGAACCAGCTCCTGTTAAGCCTCCCATACATCATGTTTATTCTCGACGACTAAACCCTCTTGATACGTGTCCTGTGCCAACTCCTTCATCATCAGATCTAGTTCCAAGTGATGATCTTCCTATTGCCCTTTGTAAAGGTAAACGTCAATGCACTCACCCTATTTCATCATTTGTGTCTTATAATCACTTCCCATCATCTTGTTATTTCTTTATTGCATCCCTCGATTCTATTTCTCTTCCTAAAAGTGTTCATGACGCCCTATCCCATCCCGGATGGTGTAGTGCAATGATAGAGGAGATGAATGCTTTAGAGAACAATCTTACTTGGAACTTGGTAAACTTACCTACAGGAAAGAAAGCTATTGGGTGTAAATGGGTGTTGGCTATTAAAGTAAATCCTGATGGGTCAGTGGCTCGATTGAAAGCCCGTTTTGTTGCTAAAGGTTATGCTCAAGTTGATGGTGTGGATTATTCTAACACCTTTTCCCCTGTTGCTAAGTTAACATCGGTCAGATTACTAATCTCTATGGCAGCCACCCACAATTGGCCTCTGCATCAGCTAGATAAAAAAATGTCTTCCTTCATGGAGATCTTCATGAAGAAGTGTACATGGAGCAGCCTCCTAGTTTTGTTGCTCAGGGGGAGCATGGGAAAGTCTGTCGTCTTCGTAAGTCTTTGTATGGTTTGAAACAAAGTCCTCGTGCTTGGTTTGGAAAATTTAGTCAAGCGGTTGAGAAGTTTGGGATGAAGAAAAGCAAATCTGATAATTCTATCTTCTACAAATAGTCTGAAGCTGGCATCATTCTGTTAGTCGTGTATGTGGATGATAATGTCATTACTGGGAGCGATGCTATAGGTATTTCATCTCTTAAATCCTTTCTTCACGTTCAGTTTCACACTAAAGATTTAGGGATGCTAAAGTATTTCTTCGGAGTTAAGGTAACAAGAAGTAAGAAAGGAATCTTCTTGTCTCAAAGGAAATATGCACTTGACTTATTGTCTGAGACAAGGAAATTAGGAGCCAAACCATGTAAAACTCCAATGGTCCCTAATTTGCAACTTATAAAAGAGGGTGAACTGTTTGAAGATCCTGAGAGATATAGAAGATTGGTTGGGAAGTTGAATTATTTGTGTGTGACTCGTCTTGATATTGCATATTCAATCAGTGTTGTGAGCCAATACATGTCCTCTCCAACAGTTGATCATTGGGCAGCTGTAGAACATATTTTGTGCTATTTGAAAAGAGCTCATGGATGCGGCATTTTGTATAAAAATCATGGTAACACTAAAATTGAATGTTTTTCAAATGCTGATTGAGCAAGATGTAAGGAAGATAGAAGATCTACTTCTCGTTACTGTGTCTTTGTTGGAGGAAATCTGGTCTCATGGAAGAGTAAGAAGCAAAATGCTATGTCTCGATCAAGTGCTGAGTCAGAGTACAGAGCTATGGTGCAATCTGTGTGTGAAGTGATGTGGATATATCAGCTTTTGAATGAAGTAGGCCTTAAGGCCTCAATACGAGCCAAATTGTAGTGTGACAACCAAGCTGCTCTTCATATATCTCCCAATGCTGTATTTCATGAACGAACCAAGCACATAGAAATTGACTGTCATTTTGTTTGTGAGAAAATACAAGAAGCTTTGATTTCCACCAGAAATGTAAGAATGGAAGGACAGCTGGGAGATATTTTCACCAAGGCTCTAAACGGGCCTCGGGTTGATTATCTTTGCAACAGGCTAGGCATGATTAACATCTATGCTCCACCTTGAGGGGGAATGGTACAACGTGAATAGCTATACAGCTTGATTATAGGAATTGATTAGGATTCTAATTAATTCTCCTTTGTATAGAATTTCCTTCCTAATATAGGATTGATACGTTTGTATATAAACATAGCCTAGAATGATGAATAATATAAAAAGTGAGAATATTTTTCTCCCTCAATTCTGGTTTCACAAATAATAATTAAAATATACCTTTATACTATAAACTATGCCTAAAATAGTATTTCCTGAAGTTTTCAAGTGTTGCATCCCCACTTGAGTGACATTAGCCCCCACCCACCCCAACCACATACAGGCCCAATATACATTTGAGAACTAGCTTGATATAAGCCCTGTTTCTACAGAGATAAGAACAGATAAATGGGCTAATGACAGACTTCAGTTCTGATTACAAGATGGAATTTCAAACCAACCACTTGGCCATAATAAGTGGACAGTTCCAACAATAAAGGGCACATGACACACTGATGACTGGAAATGAATATAAGTTGCAGCACTAGCTCTCTAGTTGGTTCTTTGAAACATGGACTAGAATGCACAAAAGGCACAACAACATTCATTTTCACAGTGGAGCAAAAGAACGCTACACCAACAAAGCAAGGATGATTAAAAATTTCTTTCTTGATAAGCCTAATACAGGACATGTGAACTGCAAAAAAAAAATATATTACAAAGAAACCTTACGACAGTGGAGCAATGCCCCAATGGATTGCCCCGCAATAATACCTATGGCTTCATATAATAGATTCCCATTTCCCACCATAAGATACAGGAGCAACATATATAGTGAATTGCATTACAAATATATTGAGTAAAGAGAAAAAAAATATATGTGAAATTTAAGGATCAACAAATCATACCAGAGATACTTGGAAAGCCTGCCACCAGGTTTTTGATTCTGTATCCATACAATTACTATTTTGATAAGCATCTCCTAATGTAAAAGAGTCCCTGCTCACATGATGATTGTTAATGACATATTCAAGAAACCTTCCAGCCATAATGTTTACATCTTCCTGCAATGAAAAAGGGGGGGAAAAACCATTTTATGCCACATGGATACAGATTTCCACTATAATAGCAGAAATTTTGCATACAACACAAAATAGTCATTGGCTTCTCATAGAATCAATAGTTTCTTTTCGAGGATATCAAGCAAGAGCAAGAAGAACATAATTTACTATTACATGGCTGCTTATAACATTGTTTCGATCACATGTGCTAATGTAAATGATATATTATATTCATTCAAAATTAAAAATCGTGTATTGGTGGCAAGTTTGGTTTTCAAACGTGTATTTGGCGGAGAGCTTCAACTTTTGGAATCCTGTACGGCCTGTGCAGTGTTTCTTGAAAGCCAAGTTTGGCTTCCATGACACTCACTTTGCAGACTTAATGTTTTTTTCCTTTTTTGTATATTAAGTTTTAAAGTGAAGGTTCAAATGGAGGTAGTATGGTAAATTCGATGTGGAAAACTTGCCAAATAAGGAAATGATGCAAAAGACTTGGGATGGTTCAAAAAGGAATATGGTGCATAGAATATGGGACAGGGAATATTATTAAGATAGCTTTGGAACCTCGTTTTATTATTTTATAGCTACTTGGTTTTTAAAGAATAAAACCCTCACTTCTTCCATGCAAAATAATATAGACTACCAAGTACTTACCATGGTTAACATTTTCTTTTTTTCTGCCTTCTGGATTATCATTCCCTTACATAAGAGGAGAAGAAATGGACTTTACAGATAGGCCATGGCAAGATTGGGAAAAGAAATTATCAGGCGTGTAAAAGTCTTTTTTTTTTTTTTTAAAGAAAAAGGAATATCAAATCTAGCACACCAATATTTGACTATTCTCAAATTGAGCATGGGAACACATACTGGGAGATGTAGAACTTCACATAGTTGTGCTAGCTCTGGCTTCAAACAAATGCACAGACTCTGTTGTGAATCATGTAGTTTCCTACCCTCAGGTACCATAACAGTATCATCTGGTACATGCGACATAATATTAGGAAGATAAAAAGACTTGGTACACAAGAATATAACCAATCAAACAAATACAGGAAAATAACTACAGATTAAGAGAGATTGCCCTAGAATATGAGAAACTTCTTGAAGAAAAGAAGAAAAAGAAGTTCCAATTCATGGAGCCAGAGATCTTATCCACTACCAATTTTTTTGAAAAGTGGACACTAAGGTGGAGGATAATCACAAAAGATGGACAGTTTTCCTGAGAGTTACCTCCCTTATCTTTCGCAAAGAATACTTCTTGGAGCCCTTCAAGAAAATCTTGTTGAACATTAATGCTGGATACCTTTCTAAGTTTATTCTCAGCTTCACCACCCTCAGAATTTTGGTTATCCTCCAACTCATCAGAATATTGAACCCTTTTTCGCTTTTTTGGAGTTAAATCTGCAGAAAATTTAAATTGTGTATGCCTTCCCTCCAAAAGTTTCACCCAAAACATATGAGGCAAATCTTCATCTTTCAGTTGCTTTTTACACTCACCAAACAAAGTGTTATTTGTACAATAAGTTCCAGAATCCAGCTTCACTTGCAAAATTGTAGATAGACTGATTGACTCATCAGTTTCAGTTTTTTGAGCAAGTATTTTCAGGAACTCCCGAAGCACATTTTCCAAATGTGGTTTCTCAATAGTATCAACTGTTGGACTATGAAACTCATCTAGTTTAGTGAATAGGTATGAAGCACCCCACATTAGCAGCATCCTACCTGTATTGGGGCCTATGTTTTGTACATTGCCTTCAAGAGGCTTTCCTTTAGTTGAAAGAATCAGAATTTTCTCTTCCATGGTACATGTTGAATATAAACGGAACAAGTTTATCTGCTCAATCTGCTTATCAAACGTTATTTTCTGCAGTGCCCGTATATCATTCATAGGGTTCCAGTCACTGTTAAATAGAATAATAGCATCAAGTGACAA
The DNA here is from genome assembly GCA_005392925.1 of Aquilaria sinensis. NCBI lineage: Eukaryota > Viridiplantae > Streptophyta > Magnoliopsida > Malvales > Thymelaeaceae > Aquilaria > Aquilaria sinensis. Next base: position 94,352 of record SMDT01000805.1, read on the forward strand.
TAATTTAATGCTGGGAAGACAGGCATGTTTCTCCAACAGTAAAACAAATCTTCCTTGTTCTGTGTTGAACTTATCCAAAGCAGATTTCTTCTCTGAAGGGTCAATAGCAATATCAATGCGTCCATATGAATCAGGACCAAATCTTTTCCATAGCAAGTCATCTAAAATGTCCCCCAGTAAATCCCTTCCAGGACCATCACCTATTACCTGCCAATTAAAATATTTGGAAGATTACCCAATAACTAGATCCAAGATTGCTAGAAACGGAATATTTAACAATAGAAAGATAATCGTAGACAGAGTAGCATGGAGGGACATTATACATAAGGCACACATGTACCTTGTGTTCCATTACCTACTGTCATTCGTTTATCTTACCAAATATATTTGATGCCTCTAAATACACCTATGTTAGGCAAAGTTGGCGCTGCAGTGGTATCAAATGAAGACACAATCTAAACATCTTATTTCCAAATTTCAAAAAAATCAATTGAAATGCATGTTATGGGGATCAGTTGGGCTATCCACCTTAGCAAAAGCTATTCAACTTGGTCGATTATGTTTAGTTTGTATATTAAGAAAGGCACAATTATAAACAGATGTAATACCAAGTTTCTGGTTTTGACATAGCATCTTAAACTAGAGCATGTTCTTCTTCGGCAAAAGGGGCAAATTTGCCGCTAAACTATAGGGGGCAGAGTAATTTTGTCACTGAACTTTTTTTGCAAGCAAATTTGCCATTAATCTTTTCGAAATATGCAAATTTGCCAACAATGTTTTTCACTGGAGCAATTATACCATTGGCCGTTAAATCTGCTTAACGTGGCAAACGTGAAAACAAAAGATGAGAAAAATATAAGTTTCAATTCCAAGTTTCCTCTGCCTAACACCCTAGCCCCTAAGTTTTTAAATCTATCATTTTCACCATCGTCTTCGCTCCAACAAGCCCCTGTACCCTTTGCCACCCTCCACCCTTTCTGTAATTGGCATTACCTTCACTCTTCTACACATCCCTGCAATGCTCCTGGAAACGCTCCTTAGAACAAACCCTAATCAGATAGGGTCTAACTGATGCAAGTGGGACTAAATCCAGAGGCACTGCAAGTCTAAAATAAAGGAACCACGACAACGGCAATGGAGGGTTGCTTGGCGACAATGAGGAATATGAAAGCAAAAAGGATCAATAATGAGAATGCATGGTCAAAGTTCAAACACAAGGTATTGACTCATTTAGGTAGCTGGAGGTTAAAGAGAAAACTTCTAGGGACTAATTTAAGTGTTGTGTCATGGAATATTCTCTGAAAAAACGGAATATTCCTACTATTTAACGGTTAGTGGCAAAATGGCCCACAATGAAAACGTTTATGGCAAATTTACATGCAAAAAAAATTTAGTGGCAAAATTACTCTACTCCCTATAGTTTGATGGCAGATTTGCCCCTCTTGCCGTTTTCTTCCTAATACAATTTGTGACGCTGCAAGCATCCATCAATATCCAGCTTTGTCTTTCATCAACATTCATTTTTCTTCTTCAACAACAATTATAGATTGAGGCGATAACAATAACATTCACTTATTTTATGTTCTTGTTCCCTTTTCCTGGCAATTTTACTCCATCCTATGTGCCCACTTCACAAACTGTTAGAAACTAACAACAAAGAAGCAAGCACATCAGGAAGGGATGTAAAGGGGGTTCTAGAGACAAAGGAAACAAAAAGAAATTCAAGAAAATGTCATCATTTTTGCTCTACAACCATGATAAAAGATATACAAGCTAGGAAGAGGAAAGAGAGGAAGAGACAACCACAACTATATTCTATACAAAGCTTCACTATAATTCAACTATAGAAAAACACCCATAGAGAAGATAAACAACCTATAATAAAGCAAATCTATACAATGGCAGCAGATGTATAAGGTGATAAATTATGCCAGTCAACATGGTTGTGATAAATTCCTCAAATTATTCTAAACTTCAATGTTAATCAAAGACAAACTAAGACAACTGACCTATTGCATAGCCATGACCAAAGTTGCACAAATAGGCTACAGGTTTTCAAGGTTAGCTTGATAAGTTCAACATAGAACTTGACATAGTTTTCTAACCTTAATAAGAAAAAAGAAATGATATGAAACCTCCTAGAATATTTAAGCATCACAAACAACTAGAATATTTAAAAGCTATATGCATTTAGCAAGAGTTTACAATCCCACAATTATGTCAAGCATATAGTGTTTAGAATTAAAAATAAACAAGACCCAATAAAAATTATGAACTAAGATATCACATGCCTGAAAAAGTACAAGCACTTTTAATCCTTGTTTCTTCATTTCTGATAGCATTGCATCCAGAAGAATAAGTTTACCACTTGCTTTTATTCCAATATCCAAATACTTTTCCTTTTGGTCTTCAGTGAGCAACGTTTGAATGGATAGATTTGCAACATAAGGATGATCACAACACTGCAAAATTGTATGTAACCATAATATTAAACTAGATGTAGAACAAAATGATAGCTAAGAGATTATCCTAAAAAACAGATAACTTTGAAGTACAGATAACTTAATAAAACTAGGGCTCTATATGATTCCACCCACCACTATTTAGATAGTAATCAATAGTTTGATGGTCCTTCAAAATAAAGCTGGTACTAAAATACATAATTGGCATTATTCTCTTTTAGTCCCTGTTTATTTAAATCTCATTGTTAGCCAAAAAATAAATAAATAAAAAAGACTAATAGTCAAATTTTGATGATGCATCTTATTCAAGTTGAACGTATATTAGATGAGGCAATGAAAAATGGAATCCAACAAGACAGTAGAAAAATTAGAAAATTATAATTGCAAGCAACCATGTTGACGTAGTTATGTGAGTTCAGTATGAACCTTTTGAAGAGCAATGAGGAGATTGCCCACAGCCCCAACAGGATCACTTCTTGAAGATGAGCAGAGAAACAAAGAGTTACGAAGTAAAGTATGACAGTACTGCTCAAGTTGTACATTCGATATCACAGCTGGAATCCAATACTCCACAAATCTAGAGGACTTTGTTTCAGAATCATAAGCAACATATTTTGCTAATTTCTCCTTCAAGTTGCTAATAATGGAATTCGAATTTGGTGGCAAGTTCACACTACTGATCGAGTCACCATAAGAATCAAGAAAAGAAAGTATGTTGATATATTCAGCTACGCCACCCTGCAAAAAAATCAGCAGCATTGCATTATCAGCATAGAGTATACGTAACACCTACACTGCCATGAGAAATTAACAACATTTAATGAGAAAGGACCAAACCTTAAGTTGACCACTAGCAACTAGAAGCCGCATACCAGTGTGTAACCTTTTTAATTGTTCTAAACATGAAGCAACTCTGCAACACTGACATTTATCGACCACTATAACTTCCCATCCAATGCAGGCAAGCACCTCCAAATCCTATGAAGCCACATTAAAGTAAACTGGATAAGCATGCAGCATTCCAGAAAAGACGTACATGAACATTGAATTTCTCCTGATCTATATATGCTTGTAAATAATCCAACTCCAAACAAATTGGCAATGGAGGAAAGAGCTGACCAGAACATAAGGCCATTCAAACCCCCCCAAAGTTAACCAACTTGAGATAATACTGGTGACACCCCTCATGTGTAAAGTTACAAATTAAATTGATCTGCCACATGGATTAATTATGAGAACATGCTCATCAGAAAACCTAGGAAATAACACCACACAAAGGCAACTATGCGTTCTAAAAGCTTAGGCTGATATGGGAAGGACCACAGAAAAAGTAAGTTTGGATATCCTCTAGCACTGCCCACAACTCAAAACCCAACCAAAATGAGGCAGCAGAAAAAACATAGAATTTATTGAAAAAAAATGGAGCCCCTACCATTTGAGGACCAATAATGGGTTTCGTATTACATTAAAGCATCCAATTTAGAACCAATTACTAGTGAGTAGAGACTCATAACTCAAATATAAGCAAAAGAGTTCTACACCATTGCAAGATAAAACCACGAACAACACTAAAGCAAATAAATAATACAACAAATGGAGACACAGCACACAAGCAATAAACTTGAACCCATAAATAATAAGAGCAGAACTCTAAAACTCACAGAAAAGAATATCTCTATCTGTCTATATTAGCCAAGTAAATTAGAATTTCCAGCGATTTTGTAACATCAAATGAGTCAAAAACCTTGATGCATACCTCAATAAAATGAGTCAAAAACCTTGATACATACCTCAATTACAACCTCAGGAGAAGTCAAGAGAACTTGAAACATAATGCAACCATTCTCCTTATAGAACTCCAGCTTCCTAATATGTTCACGAATTTCTCTATTTTCACTATAAACCACCACATCTACAGATTTTTCCAAAGATAAAAACCCCTCTTCCCATGACTGAAGATTGGTGGAAGTTGAGATGATAAGGAAAGGCTGACAGGTGTCAAGTGAGAAAGATCTAATAAATGAAATAATCTTCATGATACGAGCCTGCAAAAAGATAAAATCTTTTAGAATCAAGACACATAAACTAAGTCATAAAATCCAGTGAAACTACAATAACTTGTGAATGTTTAAAAGGTCAAGTAGAAGTAGATTCTCTCTTTGATTTGGAAACAGGGGAGCACGATCACCAAAGCAGTTTAATTGTATTCACTGATTAACAATACGTGCAGTTTAGGTTTAGGAGATGTATTAATATCTAGAAGGATAGCTCTAGCAGGAACTGGATTTAACATCTGCCATTGGACAATCAATCTCTATATCATGCTATTTTAGGGCAAGTGTAAAGGCAAATAGTTGGAAACCAATGGTTCCTCTCCAATTGCATACGCACGTCCGGGATATTGATTCTCAACCCCCAAACTTTTGCACGGAAACATGATGTGAAAGCTTGAAGAAGCACCTTTCTATTTCTTTTTTGTGCGATAGCTAGGAGCTTATATTACAACAATCTTGAATCCTGGTTTGTTGTTGATAAATGTTTGATTAAAAGGACTATTCTGTAGTTTACCATATCAGCTGGAAATTCTAGAATTGTAACCTTTCAAGTCATTATGGCTTCTCTTAAGGTTCTAGAATTGGCCAAATAGGTCCACAACATTCCTTACTGCCCTAAGTTTTACATGGGAAAGATGTCTGAAATTATATAGTTGAAAGAATAATGCTTGTGGAGACCTGTAATATTTTAATATCTGTGCAGCTTCTTTCAGGAAATTGAAGAGCACAACCATATACCTTTGCAAAGTTTTCTTTAAAATAGTCAGCAAATATAACAGCATCACAAGAATTTAAAAAAAAATACAAAGAAAAAACGAAAAAACATTACTAAGTTTTTGTACAGCAGCTAACAACCCATTGGTTCTTAGCACAACATATCTGCATGCACTAACAGATCTAGATTAGAAACTAAGAATACCTAGATGTGAGGTGCGGAATTTTTTGCAAGTTTTCTTCAGTTCAGCATTATCCCTAGTCCATCAACCTAAATCCAGCTTTCCTCATTCATCAATGATGCATGTTTGTGATTATTTAAGTGCAGCGTGAACAAGACCACACTAATCTATTCATAAACAAGCAATTATAATACTCATTTGTCAGATCAAATGCTACGAATTATGGATATGATAATATGGTACAGTATCCATACATGTTTATTCGAGAGCATTTAACAGGACTGTACATTTGGTGGAATATCATCAGTAACCCGCAAGTGTGATTTTCACATGCATATGCTTCCTCATGCAAGTGAACTTCTTGCAATAACAACCTACTTGAGATCTATAAAATGTATTCACATATTGCTTTATGCAAGTTAATGGGAGGGGTTAATTCAAATGAATTGGCTGATCAAGCTTACCTTATCATCAAAAATAATAGCATTTTGGTCTTTGTACCGGTGAAGCTTTTTTACAACATGAATGTACTTATCCAGCTCAGATGAGCATCCACCTGGCAACTGAGATAATTTTGTTGAGGGCCACTTCTCGCCAGGTCCCTAGTGGCTCACAAACCAAGAAAACATATGTTATCAGGAAAGGGAACAAATCAAATTTAAAAGTAGAATACAATATCCAACTGTCCCCGAATCAGGACAAGTACACCAAATAACTAAAAGATATCCTTCCACGGAGTCTAGAATATAATTGGTTATCGATATCGAGGAAAAACAATCTCGGATATGTTGCAAGTCCTAATGTTACATGTATTGCATGCCCAACACTCCAAATTTTGAAAAGCATAAAAGGAAACAAGCATCAAGCTATAAATGCAAAATGTTTATTAGTACATGTATAATAATTTTTAATTCTCGTCTGAATCACCAGCAGTTGAATCCTAGACGTCAGTTAGGGTCATGATTGAACTCTACTTATTGAAAATAAAAGAAAAGAAGGAAGAGGGGAAGAGAGATGCGATGATAGAACAAGAGTTGGACTATGTTTAGTATTTATTCATAATGAAAAGTAGACTAGTTACAAGGCATACGTATAGAGTAGTGACATGTTACTCCAATCACTCTCAACTAATCACTCACAAATCACTCAATAATTGTCATCACTCTTAATCAAGTCAATCACCCTAATCACTCATAATTAGCATAATTACTCAATCAAACAGATCTTTTCCACAATTCTCTAACACTAACCACCAAACTAAAGCATGGTTTGTAGTACATCTACAATCATTTGATACAGTATATGAAACATACTCCATTTCTTAGGTTATTCACAGGGGATATTATCAAATAGTAGTTGGTGTTGACTATGACACAAGTCAAATCTACTAGAAGAACTTTAAAATGGAATGGTTCAAGTTAAATCAGAATAATGTCACATTTGTCTACAAGTGCCTCATCTAATGTGGTGAAAAATGGAGCTTCGTTTACTTTTTTATGGCGGGTGTAATAATTTTGGATGAGGCTTTGCCCATCTGGACAACATAAAAATTGAGAATTTTCCAACTCCCAAGTAGCATGCTCATAACCAAGCCCACGCCATTTCACAAGCCATTCGTGTTGGCAATTTGACATGCCATGTGCATCCTTGTCATGCTCCAAGGAAGAAATCAATGCCCTTCTCTGTAAGAGACGCTGTGGCACCATCTGATCATGCTGCGTCCTTGACCCCTAACAAACATAATACATCCCAGTCAGTAGGGTTATCATCAAAAAGAAAAAAAGAGCAAAAGAAAATTAGAAAAAAAAAATAGCTAGTAATCAGCAACTAGCAACCTGATTTCTTCCATCCAAACAAGAAAGCTCATAGTTTGCTTCACATCTTTTTCCATTACAATACCTGAAACTAAATGAAAGAAGACCATGTATAAGTTAGTATGCACATCTCTAATGCATTAAAACTTGTAGATTAACTTTCATAACATATCAGAAATAGTTGATCACAAATTAGGGGATTGGGATTATGGAGTCCATTGACGAGGCTTATGTTGGTGCAAAAATTTGAAAAGATTAACTAAGACATTAATGCAACACTAGATGAACATTCACTGAGCTTCTAATCATGGTACATTTAAATTTTTTCTTACTTTGTAAAGTTGTTGGATCAGAGAATCACCTTTGCCATTATCAAGGGTGTACAATTATAAACTAAAATTGAGGATAACCCCATCCACCCTAAGGAGAGAACACTTACTCTCCTCCCATACAGTGAGTGTGTAAACCAGTTTATATCACATTGAAGCACAAAACCAATAACCTGTCTCTGTTTCCTTCAGTATTTCTGAGCTCTTCTCTCCCATCTAGACTGGTAGTACACTCTCTATTACATAGTCTCCTTGCAGCAAAATCTTCTTCAATTCCCTCTGTCCTCTGGCCTTGATTGACAATATGATGAACCGGCTTATCATTATGTGCATGATAAGTGATACTTTTAGATGGAGAGTTATCTGCATTGTCCAAAGGCATAATAACTCAGAATGACACAATAACAGTAAAGACATGATTTTTGCAGCCCAATTACTCTCCGAAAAGGAAACGAGCATTTACCTGTCATGTTTGACTTCTTTCTCAAGTTCTTGAGCCATGCCTGATAAGAACGAGCATTCACTCTCTTTGGCATACTTTGGGAGCTTGGACTCGTTCTTCTCTTCAACGAAGTTTCCCTATTTGACTTTCCAAGACGAGACATCGCTCGTGGCACAGCAACAAAACTTGCCGACGATTTGCTGTCACCTCGGCTCTCTTTTGAACCATTTCCTCCTTCATCCTCAGCTTTTCCACTATTGAGGTTACCGTCCGCCATTCCTTAGTCTGAAAATCACCCAAGAGAAGGGCATCAACACAAACAAGAACTGTAACTACAAATTCTAACTCAACTTCTAAAACCCAGGCCCTAAACGCACTGAAACTAACAAATTCCCTAAAATTACGTCAAAAACAGCTCCAAAATATGCCCAGTTCAACTAACAAACACAGGCAGTACTGAAGAAAATCCTAACTCAGAAATTACAATGATTCGGACTCGGTTCGCAGCATGGCAAATGAAAGTGGCGACGACTTACCCCCAGCCGCAGCGAACTAGAACTTTGCCGGAGAAGTGAGATAACTTGACAAGGAAACTGCTGCGCCGACGAGCTTCTGGGTGGCAACCTTGAAGAGCACGAAAAATTTCCCGAACAAGTGAAAAACGGAACCGTGCCTTGCAAATGGATTTTGCTTGGTGTTTGTTTTTCATGGGGGTGTTGCCACTTTACTTTCTCTTGTCCTCATATATGACTTATCAATTGAAACATGATTGAAATTATAGTGACTAAAAGTGCATTTTTCGCATTCTTAGTGCGTTCTCCATGTTAGAAAAAGTAAACACCATTAACTTTCAAACTTTTGAAAAAACAAGACAAAAAACAATTTAATTAAATTATTTGTAATAAGGAATATAATAAATATAGAAACATAATCAAGATAATATGGGACTTATCTTTTTACATACGTAGTAAGATTTGACTTTTTCAACAATAATCTTGTTGGATATCTCAAAAAAAAGCTGCTTGATATTAATTATCTACTACAAAAGTTATACAATAGATGTCATAAATATGTCTAATTAGACATAGTGGTTAATTTTACAATTTTACCCCTAAATTTAAAACAGTTCTCTTTCTCTCATCGCCATTCTTCGGTATCTCTCTTTGATCTCTCTCACCGTTCTTTAATCTCTCTTCCCTCCTATTCGATCTCTCTCACTACTCTTCGATCTCTCTCCACCGGCTCTCCAATCTCTCTCCGCCGACTCTCCAATCTCCGATCTCTGTTCTCCACAAGCTCGTCGATCTCCGATTCGCTTCGAGTTACTCCAATCTCTATTCTCTGTCGGCTTGCTGATCTTCGCTAACGATGACGACTCCGATTACCAGGCACAGCCAGGTGCGAGGAAAGGCAAGGACTGAGGCGCAGCGGTGCGAGGAGGTAGATCGGTGAGGCAAGGCGAGGCGAAGCCAGGCCCACAAAGAGGCGAGGGCCGAGGCGCGGCGGTGCTAGGCGAGGGCAGAGGCGCGGCAGTGCGAGGCAAGGGCTGAGGTGGGGTGGTGCAAGGCAAGGCATGGCAGTGTGAGTGATGAGTCGGAGTCTAAGCGGGATGGAGGGCAGTCTGTGGTGGCTAGGGGTTATGGAACGAGGGTTGCGTGTACTTTATTTAGACTATTATTTGGACACTTTTCTATTATACTTTAGACATTTTTAAAATTTTGTTTAGACATTTTTTTAGACATTGAATCATATACCTTTATTTGAACATTTCTTTAAATATTTAGACACTTTTACATGTTGATTGAATACTTTTATATATTTAGTCAGACACTTATTTTAATTATTTGAGATATTTATTTTCTAAATGTAACAAATTTTTTAGAAGTTATTTAGTCAAACACTTTTATATATTTCTTTAGGCATTTTTCAATATTTAATTAGATAATTTTACTTATTGATTCAGACACTTTTTTTATTATATTTTAAATATAATAAATTGTTCACAAGTGATTCTGTCATTTTTTTTGTCAGCAATTCTATCGTTTTTTATTCCGACACTTTTACATGTTTATTTAGACATTTTACAATATTTCAATCAGATACTTATTCTCATAGCTTTAGACACTTTTAATTTAACCTTATAATAATTTATTTTATATTACTTTGTAGACACTTCCACATATTATATTTGATACATTTACATTTTATTACAGACACTTTTGCTATTCGGAAGCAACAAGGACGCGCATGGAGGAAACGATCAGAAGCAAGATCCGACGAGTGATTGACGAGATCCGGCGGGTGATCGACGAAATCCGGCGGGTGACGACTAGATCCAGCAGGTGACGACAAGATCCGGCAGTAACGATGAGATCTGAAGTGTGATAGACAAGATATGGCAGGTGACGACGAGATCTGGAGCCGAGCAGCAGTGAGATTTGGAGGCAGATGATGACTATAAGATCTGGAGGTGATGACGGTTCATCAAAGGAGGAGACGGTGGTGGTGGCGGCAGCAGAGGTGAGTTTTCAAAAGTGAAAGTGAGTTTTGGTCCAAGGGCAAATTAGTCAACTTATTTATTGAATTGTGGGTTATATATAGGGAATTAGGGGTAGATTAGTACGTCTAATTAGACATATATCTACAATATAATATCTACAAAAGTTATGTATGTGTAAGAAATGAGCATATATAAAGATGGCAACGTAATCTATTACTATAATGAAAAATTTGATTGTGGTAATCTTTCAAATCTTAATTTACCTTGTTTACTCTATCAGTCTTTCAAACTCAATGTGAATGTTAAACAATTAAATATAGTTATCTCTTGGAAAATTGGCATTGATATCCATCATTCATTGTGACTAGTCAGTGTTTGAGGGATTGGAGTCAGTAGAAGGTGCAAAATCTACTTCTTTATCTTTGGTCTCCTTCTTTTCGTTGTACTAAATGAAAGTCAAGTTTTAGTTTAAGTTTGGACTAACATGCATTTGACATTTGCTACAGTGATTGTAATGTGATATGTTTAGATCACCTTGACCTCAAGTATCATATAAGTGAACTGAACAAGTCACTACCAAGGGTACTGGTTGTCTTGCAACCTTTCAAGGTCAACATTCTAGTTCGATTGCACTCTCACTGTTTTTTAGTTCTCATATTGGTTAAATTCATTTCATATTCTTTATTTTCAAGTAGTTACTACCAACCTTGATAGACCTTGATGCAAAAAGGTGCCCTAATGCTAAATCAGATGATACATTAGTGTTGACACCCAATTTCGTCCGACATTTTTTTAAAAAAAAATTAAAAAAATAAAAATTAATAATAATAATAATAATAATAATAATAATAATAAATAAAAATAAATAATAATTATAAAAAAAATTAGTATTAATTAATTATTATACAAAGAGAGAATTAAATTAAATATTTTTGGGGGAGGGGCATTTTTTTAAGTTAATATCTATGTGTGTATATCAAAAGAAAATTAAAATTCAAAATTTAATTTAAAAAAAATTATTAATTAATTATTATTACTGAAAAAAATTTTAATGAAGTTAATTAGTTTAAAATAAATTTTGTTTTATAAGGGTTTAGTTAAAAATGATATATGTGTATGTATGAAATACAAAAGAAAACTCCATAAAAATGACAAAATTGAAAAGTTTGGGGTAAAAATGAACAAATTAAGAAATTTTGGGAAAAATTGACGAAATTTGAAAGTTTCAGGAGCATTTGGTAATTTTTCGCGTCAATTTTGGGCCAAACAGACGGTTCTGGCCCAAATTGCCAGAAAAAGACAAAATTGTCTCAATCAGAAGTTTTAGGAACATCCCCAAAGGCAAAGAGACATAAAGGACTGAAATTGTTATTTTACCAAATTAAGAGATAAGTTTGCTTTTAATTATTTTTTAATTATGAACAGTACATAACTCCTTACCCTATAAATAGGGGTCCAAATTTATGAAGAAACCATGAAAAAAAATGAAAAAATAAGCTTAGAGCTCCTCTTTAAAAAAAGTAAAACCTGTAGCTTAGTCCCTGGTCTCTTCTCTCTCTTCCAAAAAACCAAAAACTTTTCCTTCTCTTTCCATCTATCCCTCACCGTTTCCATTCGTTACTCTGCCTCCCTCGCCTCTTCTCTCCTCCGTGCTCTTCCTCCCTTCCTTGGCCTTCACCATCGCCGCCGTCCTGCCCAGTCGCTCCGTCCGCCATCGCCTCCGCCCCTTAGCTCCGCCGTCGCAGGCCGCCGCCCCTCCTTCCTTTTTCTCCTTCCTACCGCCGCGACTCCACCTTGCTCCTCTCTCTTCTCTTCCTTTCTCCCTCCAGCCGCGCCACCGTCCTGCCCAGTCGCTCCGTCCGCCATCGCCTCCGCCCCGTCGGCCAGCCGTCGCCGCGCTGCCGCCCAGCTGCCCGTCCCCTTCGCCCCGTCGCGTAACCCGCGTTTCCCGTCTCACAAATTCAAAATTTTGTTTCTATAGGTAAAACTCCATTTTAGTCCTCCATCTTTGCATATTTATTCTATTTGGTCACTAACCTTTCTTTTATCCTTGCAGAAAACTAATTACTAACTCTTTTATATTTATTTGTTTATTCATTATTTATTGTTACTAACCTTATTATTATTAACAACTAACTTTACTAACAATTAACGAACAACTAACTTTACTAACTTTACTAACTTTTATTATTATTATTATTATTATTATTAACAACTAACTTGACTAACTTCACTAACTTTCATTATTATTATAATTATTATTATTAACAACTAACTTTACTAACTTTACTAAATTTTATTTATTATTATTATTATTATTATTATTATTATTATTATTATTATTATTATTATTATTAACTACTAACTTTACTAACTTTACTAACTTTCATTATTTTATTATTATTATTATTATTATTATTATAATTCATGGAAGGTTATACCTCCTATTTATTTATTTTTAAGTGGATGGCCAAAAAACCCCACTTTATTTATTCATCTTTTAATATTCCTTTATTTATTTTATGTGTTTTCTCTTTATTTATTTGCATGTGTTATTTAATTTATGCACCTTTTATTTTTAAATGGATGTCCAAACCAAACAAAAAAAAACCTCCACTTTAATTTATTTATTTATTGTCATTTAATTTACTTTATGTAAAAATTTTATTTTATGGTTAAACTTATTTCATTTATTACACCCTTAGCCATAAAAAAATAAAATAAATAATAACAAATTAAAAGAAGAGTTTTTTATGTGAATAATTAACCTTATTTCCTTATCTTTTTAGGGTTGATCAAGAATTTTTCTTTTACAACAAAGCCCCCATCCTTTATTATTTTGGAACATATTTTTATTTCTTTTAAAGTAACCAAAAGTTAACCTTTTATTCTTTTTAAACAATCATAATTAAATAATTCCAAAAAAAAATCAATTTTTTTATATATCTTTAAAGTAATAGTAGTTAAAAAATTTAAGAAAAATAGAAAAAATAACAACAAAATATTAAAAATTATGATTAACATTAATAATTAATTAATTAAACAAAAAAACTTAAATTAAATTCCATATCCAAATGATCCGGCAGGATCCATGGTTTGGAGAATGAAAAAATATTTTTTTAATAAAGTATGAAACAAAAATTAATTTTTTTAAAATAGTTACTTTAATTTTTTTCCAGTAAAAAGAATAAAAGAAAAAAAACTTTGGGTAATATTTTACTTATTTCTTTATCCAGTAATATTTTACTTATTCCTTTTAAAAAATATAACTTTTTGGTTCCTTTATTGAAAAAAATAAAAATCTTATCCAAATGATTTCAAAAATACAAATAAAATAAATAGAAAAGAATTAAATTCTCTTTAAATATTTTAGACTTATTAATTAGATGTATATTTTTAGACCTATAAATTGGATAATTACTTTAAAAAATCTTTTATCAAAATAAAATAAAATATATAAATATCAAGATTTTTCTTTTATTTTTAAAATATACATATAAATCTTTGGTTTCTTTATTAAATAAATAAAATATTCATATTAGTTAATTAAATAATTACTTTTTGGTTCATCTTTTATCAAACAAAAAGAACAAAAATAAAAATAAAATATACGAATATCAAGATTTTTTTTAAAAAAATATATAACTCTTTTGTTTTCTTTGATAAATAAATAAAAATCTTGATTAGATAATTAAATAATTACTTTTTGGTTCCTTTATAAATTAAGTAATTACTTAAAAAGAAAAAAAGATCTTTCATCAAACAAACAAAAAAAAAAAAAAGATAAGAAAAGAAAAAGAATAAAAAGAAAAAAAAGAAAGTAGGAAAAAAAAAGAAAATAAAATAAAATAAAATAAAAAAAAAAAAAATTTTTTTTAAAATTTAGTTAACATTAAGATCATTAAAAAATCTAAAATTTCATAAAAAAATTATGACAAAATTAATAATTAAACTAATAATTAATTTAATAAAAAATAAGAATTAAAAATTTTAAATAATTAACAATAAATTAAAATATTACTAATTTCTATATCCAGATGATCCAGCAGGATCCACGGTTTGGAAAATATCGACTTTTTAATTTAATTGAATAAAATTTAAATACAAAGATAAAAATCCATATTCAGATAATTCGGTAGAATTTATGATGTGGATTAAAATATTTAATAAAATTTCATCAAATTTCGTGTCCGGGTGGTTCGATAGAATCCATGGTTCGAAAATATCGAATTTATTACAAAATTACGCAAACTAATTACCGAGATCTTGAAATCCACATTAATTAAAAATCCGTAACTAAATAATTCAGTTAAAATTCCTGGTTTCGAAAATTAACTGAATTTATTTAGAAAAAAAAAACAAGCAAAACAAAAATTAAAATCAACTAAGGTACCAATTTTTTGGCGCTATAACAAAATTGTTTTAGCGTAACCGTACTCCCGAATCCCCGAACTCTCGCAGACCATTTTTTTAGGTATCCAATCGACCTGAGCGAAAAACCGATTGGTGGCGACTCCCGAAAATAACCTTCACGTTGCCACAATTAGCATTCTACAAGGTGAGGCCTTGTGTGGATGTCATATTTTATGGCAATGATCCCTCACAATATCGGTCTGTAGACTCTGTAAGATGTTTGATTTAGTCAAGTGACTCCTAACTGCAATTGACTTGTATTTCTAGATAAAATGTTTAATGTGGCTCTTTTGTTTCACTTTCTACTTTCTGATTGTGTACTCATTTTACACTTAATCTATAAGTACCCTTTTCCAATGTTGTATACATTGAGCACTCTGATTTCTAGATGAAAGATTCCAAGGATTAACTATGGGTAGCTCCTGGAAAGTTAGTCCCATTAAGGTAATTTTTGTATATGTTGCAAGCATATACTGAGAATCATATGTGCATTCCCTATAAAGTGCATTGATGAATTGGCTAATACCAATTAAACAACCTTGATATCCATGCCGAATGTGACCCTTCCAAAAAATCCAAGTTTAAGGTCCATTTTCCTTACCCATTTGGTTTGTATGTACAGTTTTAGAAGATTGGTTTGATCTATGATAGTTTCCAAGGTAGCCACATCATTTTGTCTATATGAATTTTTGTAATTTTATCGTATCGATTTAATAGTTAAGTTTGTTGATGATATCAATATATATAATTAAGGTTAATTTAGCCTCATCATTTTAAAAGCATTCTAGTTGTCGTTCCTCCCACTCCGCCAATCGACGCCTCTACATTGAACAATCTTTGGCCAATTGTTGTCTTTCAATCACAATGTTATTGCCTGTCTCTAATTGATCATCTCCTTCTAATCGTGCCATAGAGCTCAACTCTAGATTGTTCCACCGTTGCTTTCCTCTAACTCGCACTACCATCACCTACTTTTCAGGTTGTGCCGTCATTGCTCACCATTGTTAGTTGCCTCCAAATCGCAACATGTATCAAGATCTCGCAGCGTCACTTACCTTCAAATATCATCATCGTCACTTGCTGGATCACACCGTTTGTCGCCTTTAAATCTTATCCAGATCGTTTGGCTATGAATCAAGCCATTTTTCCCTTGCCTCATCTGATGGATTGTTCGTAGAAATAACATGAATAAGTGTCTTTGACAAATATAAATTGTCTAATAAAATGTATAAAAGTGTCAATAATAATATACAGACAACTAGTTTCTATACTCAGCATTGCACGGGATATATAAGGATTAAAATTATAGATAGAACAAAAAAATATAAAGAATGAACTAAAAAATTGAATTCCTAGCATGAGTATAGACTAACAATATAGAAAAGAATACAAGGTACAAAGTGCCATCACGCTGTGATGAAATCAATCAATAGTAACATTTTGAGGTAAATCCAAAATATATCATTAAGTCAACTTCAAAATACAAATATTTTTTAAACAGATAATTTGAAGTATAATTTTGAGGCAATAAATATATTTTTTAAATATCATTTAAAGTATAATTCGTTTTAATTTGAATCAATTTCATTTAAATTTTTTTGCATTATATTTTTTAATCAGATAGCACTGTCATGATGATTGGTTTTTTGAATAAAAACATGATCCAATGATCATATTTCAGCTATTTCGTAAAGATTCTCACAATAACTTGGTTTCATCTTATTAGCACTAATGTTTCCTAGATCACTACCTGTTAAGCCTTCTACATTGGAAGAAATATGAAAGTGTACAGACCAAATATGAAATTATATCATTTTATATATTAAGGCTTAATATTTTTTACACAGTATTTAATTTTTCTAAATTTTTTCTTACCCAGCCTAAAAATAAAATAAATAATAGTAGTAATAATTCTGAAAATATTTAAAATTAAATAATCTTCATGTACAAAATATAACTTAATTTTTTAATCTCCACCAATTATAACATAAAAATTAGTTAGGATACAAAAGAAAATTTTAGTCACAGTAAATTGATTGTTGAATTAAATATCATGAATTTATTGAAAATTTTAGTAGCATAAGAAAAATATCATGGATTTTAAATCAGAATATGTTAAAATATTATTCATCAATTTATTCAAAAACTAATGATAATTTTAAATTTAAAAATCTTGCTCTATTTATCTTGTACATATAGTTCAAATAAAATATGTATATATCTGGTTGCATTATTTTCTTTATGCCACTAAAATTTTCAATAAAATTAATATTGGATATTTATATTAAATTTTTTGTATTAAATAATATCTATATAATCATTTTAAAAAATATCATAATATTTAATTCAAAATTTGTTTGTAAGTAAAAATTACGGCTTTGATTATCATGTGTGGCCATCATATTACATTAGAGGACTAGGGGTATATGTGGTAAGCCATGTGAAAAAATTTGCAATTAATCTGCTAAAAAAGGAAAATGTGTGTGTGTGTGATGTGTGATGTGTCTGAAACAATATCTCAAAGTGTCTGAACTATATGTCTAACTAGTTATACATACTCGATGTTCCTTTGAGATTCTAAACAATATTTAAGATGAAAAGATAATATGTTATTAAGAAAAATGTTATTATCATAAAATATAAAAACCAGACTAGAATGCTTTTTGTTTTCAATTGCATCATATTTAAAATTTATAGCACGATGCTTTATTTGTTAAATATTGGACATCACAACTTTAATTGTAAACCATTACATAAGTAAGTTTCTTAACATTCTAATGTCGAATGTAAGTGATACTAACCAATTCCACACAAATAAAAATCAAACAATCACATTTTCTTTGAATAATCAAGCAAGTAAAATGTCAATCATTAGGATCACCGATTTCATACCATCTAATTGCAGTTTCACACTAATCATAAACCAATTTTGCATAACCTTATCATAGTTCCATACTAAATATATACCAGTTATTGGGATCTAATCACATATCTAAACCTAAGTATAACTAATCATATTACATCGAAGCCTGACTAGCAACCTGCTATTTTTGTATAATATTTACTTAGTTTCAAATAAGTCAATATCAATCACACATTTTAAAATAATCAAGCCTATAAAATTATCTATTATTAATTTCACATGTTTCATTCTAATCATACGCCACTTTATACAATCTAATAACAATTCTTGACTAAAGACACATGACTCAACAGAATTAAATCACAAATTCATACAACAATTCTAACTATTCGTATTACATTAAAACAAGGCTATCAACCCCTAGTTTTATACAATACCAGCTCAGTTCGAGATAAATCAAAATAAAAAATCACAATTTTTTTTTGGATAATTAAGCTTGTAAAACTTTCCATAATTAAGAATCAGTTTTTGGAGTAAAGCTTCTAGACTTTCTATTTTCTTATTTTCCCTCTCATTTCGTGCATTTTTTTACTTTTATTTTTCATTTTTTTATTTTCTTTTTCATTTTGTGTATTATTCTCTTTTCTTTCATGTTTCACTTTTATGTAGATTTAATATTTCATTTTTTATAGCTTTTTGTAAATTTTATTTATTTATTTATTTGTCATTTTTTTTTTGTTTTCTTGTCCCAATTTTATTTGTTTGCTTTTCCAATTTTTTTCTCCTTCAAATTTTTCCATTATTTTTATCTTCCCATTTCTACATCTTATTTTTCATATTTAACTTTGTTTGTTACTTTGTTTCCATTTTGTTGTTTTTCCTTCATTTTTTTTAAGTTTGTCAACAAATAAAATAACAAATAGTTAGTTGAGCAAAAAAATGAATAGTTAATAGTGAAACAATGTTTAGGGACTGAAAAAGAACAGAAATAAAAGAACATTAAAAAAAATAAAAATGAAAAAATTTGTAAAAGAACAAACAACAATGGAAAAAAAGACATATATGAACTAAGAAAAAGACATATAAGAACCAAAAAAGAACATTATTGTAAGAGAATAAACATCAATGCATAAAATAACATATAGAAACTAAAAAAAACATGAACAAAAGAGCTTGAAAATCAGTAGCATAAGAACAAATATAAGAACATTGAATTTTTCTTTTATACTAAATATATATTCTTTTAAAGTACATAGATGTTCTTTTAAAGATAAAGGTATGCTGGGAAAATAACAAGTAATAACCAGTTCAGAATAAAAGAACTAATATTATTCAATGACAAAACAATGAAAAGATAAAAACAAACGAAGCATCAAAGAAAACATATAGAAACTAAAAAATACCAAATATCAATGAATAAAAGTACAAATAGAATTTATAAAAGATTATATCTGACAAAAAAACATATACGAACTAATAAAAGAATACAAGTGCACACAAGACTTATTCGTTGTTATTCCTTTTGTACTTTCTTCTACTAACGTTTTTTGTTAAAAATTTTAAGTGCTTGTTTACAAGCTATAGAAATCAATTAGACAGATTCATGGGAATTCCATACATATTTTCAAGTAGAAAAAAGTAATATCGACAAAAAAAGGTATCAAAGTCAATTTTGTAATGCATATTTTGTGAGTTTTCATTCAAAACTTAGGTGTCAAAATATAAACTCTACAAATATAAACCCGGTTTATAATATCAATTGGCTAAATTTCACTTTAGGGTAATTCGATTCTAGTTAATTTGTATTAATGCAGTGAAATTATTTCCAATTTGTTTCAGGTTGGGACACATTTCAGTGCTTTACTAAGATCTGCCAAGACCCGATGCTAACTGCCCCCTATTCATGTAGTATTCATAACTTCCAATTGAGCTACGAAAAAGGAAGTAGAGCATATCTTGAAAAGTTTGAGGCCTGCTTGAAAACAAGAAAAAGTTCATATACGAGTTAAGTAGAAATCTATGCAACTTTTATATCATTTTCGTTTCCCATACTTCTGCCTTCCTTTGACCAGCCCCAAAAAAATGACCCACTGGTGGGATTAACCTTAACCAAACTACCCAAGTTAATTTAATTTAAAATAATTTTTTTTATTTTTATATTTTTATGTGAATTAATTTTATTTTAAAGTTAGTAGTATATAGCTGTAATAATCCACTGAAGGTAATACCTATTGGGTTTCAACCTATCAGTTACAAGTCTTATTGAAGTTTTACTCATAGGCTGGACTTGGAGAAGCCCATTGGAGCCTGGCTTGTGGACTAAAAGGCTAATGACTTGACCACTAGCTAACTAGGAAAAGGTCACATTAAGAGGGAAATCCCCTTGATCACAGCAGTGATCATGTAATGGGAGGAGTTCCCTCTTGATTACCATGACTTAAGGCCTATAAGAGATCTTCTTGATGAAATGACGAGGTACATTATGTATACCGGCCTTAAGCTTCCATTAAGTTATAGACTCCTCTCTCATGCCACACTAACTTAAGTATCGAAAAGTCTTCTTCAGATACATAACTCCAAGGCCCCCTAACCATATCTTTGGTTTCCAGGTGTAGCTGTCTATAATGGTTTTGAGCATCTCACTAAGTACTTCGGATAACATAAAGTAAAATTTTTATAATGTTATTAAATTTTTATGATTTTTTTTCTTTATAAAAATTTAATAACATAAAAAATACTTTTAATAAATAATTACACCTACATAATATTATCTTTAAAATAAAATTGATTCCAGGTAAAAATAATATAAAAATAAAAACAAGTCAATTTGGATTAAGTTGACTTAAGTTAAAACTAATTGCTTTCATTTTAACTTAAGCCAATTTAATTGAAAATGACTTATTTTTATTTTTGCATTTTTTTCCTAGAACCAATTTCATTTTAAATTCAATATTATGTAGGTGTAATAATACATTTAAAGTTCAATTTTTATAATCTTATTAATTTTTTATATTTGTTTAATGTGTATAAAAAGAAAAATTCATAAAAATTTAATAACATCATAAAAATTTACTTTCAAATGAATTATTATATCTACTTAATATTAGCTTTCAAATAAAATTGGTCATGGTTAAAAAAAATTGTAAAAATAAAAACAAAACATTTTTTGTTAAATTGATTTAAGTTAAAATGAATTGACTCTTATTTTCTTCATCAAACCTAGCATCCCATTTCCTTGTACGGTGGTCAAGATTTATGTATGTAACAACTCCAAAGCTTCTAAACATGAATAATTTAGCTACGAAACATTACAAATGTAACATCCTCTCGAGTGTATAGTAACTAAAGTGGTCAGACTTCAAATTTCGGAAGATTAAGTGTGAATTTATGGCGAAGAAAGAAAGAAGGCAGAAATAAGTTAGTGCGGAAATGTCACGGGTATAAGTAAAACAAAGGGAACGTGGAGATGTGTTTGTGACATGCAAGGAACTAGGCGAACGAAGTAGGATTAATACCCCACTCAGTGCATACGTTTGTTGTGTTGTCAAGGAGAGCATTCGCTTAGCAGATGCAGATCCATCACCTGGTCTGATTTCTGCTGCAATTAGGAAGACCAGAGGCAAAAACAAGAAAGAAAAACACGTAGAATTGAGATCAGGCTCGGGGATTTGAGGAGTGTAGAGAAAGGGAGATTTGTTGTTCGAGGAGGAACTAGCTGGATTCTAAGGCTTCATCTGCAACCCGAGGTGATTCAGGTAAGGAAACTAGTATATATCCTAAACATTTATGGTTAATCGGTGAATTTTGTGTGTGTAAGTGACGCATTTGTGGAAGAATCGATGTTGCAATATTATAAAAGGAGTGGTATATCTCGGAGATTAGCCAAGGAATTAGTAAATACAATCGTGTCCTAGTGCAGTGACTACAGAGGTAACTTGTTCTCCAAATCAGAGCCAAGTTAGTGAAACCAGATTGGGAGAGGTCTTGTGTTTAAGTGAATCAGTGACTTGTGTTTAAGAATGTGCAGTGTGTGCTTGCTATTGTGATCTGTCTGTGGACTTTGGTTTGAGTTTGCTTACTAATTAAGAACTCACCCTTTAGTTGTCCATCATTTCAGCTGAAGAACAAGGGCAGTAGCCTGTTCTTGTGAGTTGTGATGTAGTATGATATTTTTTTAAGGTAGTCTTGGTCCGTTTCTGTATGATGTGAACACTGTTGTTGTGTTTCAGAACTGCATGAACTAATTAATGTTTAACCTGGATAGTGTAGTGTGCTACGATGGGGAGTAAGCAGCAGCTTGTGTAGGGGCTTTGTTACCAGAAACAACATTTCGAGCAAGTGAGCGCTCTAGTTAGTGATGGGTAGATATATTTTCTGGTTTTGAGACAGTTTCAATCTGCAGTTCCTGGAAAAGATATGTGTGGAAGTGTTTCGAGTGTTTGGTATGCAAGTGGGGCTCGTAAACATCAGACTAAAAGCTTTGTGTTTGAATGTGTATGTGTGAAAGAATTCTGAATATCAAAGAAAAAAAAAAAAAAAAGGAGGTGATCCAAGAGGACAAAGAACGAGAAGAGAGGGGCCACTTTCTTTATATCCTTCCATGTTTAATATCAGTAGTAGCTTCTACATGCTAGTATTTTCGTAATTAATTCAGAATTAATCAGTTTAATTAATCACGTTTCGAATTAATCAGTTTAATGAGGCAGGTGGTTAGGCCGGATGTAAAAGGGTTTTGAAACAAAATGGGGTGGGAGGTTGAAAAAATTACTAAGCGTCATCAATTCCTCCATGACTGTTATGTGCTAGCAAGAATCGCGAAGGTGGATTCACGGTAAGCAATAAAAAGAGGAGGCGGGGGTGGACTGGGGACACAGCTACTGAGTTATTTTATTCAAACTCAAATATACTCTTATTTATTCATAGGCAACACTTCCTTCTCTTATTTATAACATGGAAACATATAAACGTCGAGTGAAAAAAAATATATATTCTATCAAATATATATTAGTCGTTCCTAATAATAAATTCCGGTGGTAAATAGCATATATCTCATAAGATAGAAGGAAAAAGTGCATATGTTGAATTGAATTAAACCCAGGCGTATAAATCAAGTTTAATGCTGCTCCTTGTGGTCTGGTCGATAAAGCTGCACCAACCGATTGTTAATGGGTTGAAGTGGCCTTGCGTTTGTATCTGATTGCTGCAAATATTAATAAAAACAATTTTAGTGTTAGAGACTTGTTTAAAGGAATAATTAAAAAATCATTAATTTGCAATCTTCTCTCTTAGATAACTCACGTCGTGAACAGCAACTCGAAGCAATCGTATTTGCTCCCTGGATGCTGTCCTCACCTGGAAAACCATAATGAAGTTTAATTAGTTACAATTACAAAGACAAGTTTCCCCCGGCCAAGGCCGTTAACAACTTTACGGTGGCATCCAGAAAAGTAATACTCCATATTATATTTAAATAAATAAAACCAATTACCTTCCAGATAACATTCCAAACAACCCCCTCGGTGCAGGGAGGAGTAGTGAGCGAGCCAAGGTACCTATAGTATTTTCTGCTCCCGAACTTTATTTGCCTTGGATCCACGAACCCTACCACCCGCTCGGCTTCGGTTGTGTTAGTGATTTCTGATAAATCTTTCATCAACTGCTCCCACAAACAAATTCACCCCTCAGACTTTCTAATTATACCATACTAATTACTCGCTTAACAAGGAATACTTAATAATAACACTTCTCTAAAACACAACAAGGATTAATATTTTAATTAGTTTTACCGATGACAAGAATGAATCCGGTCTTCCAAGTTTGTACATGATCCCAATCACTGTAATTTTGCCATCTGTACTTTGATGAACCATGTGTAGCTCCAGATTGTACCTGCAGTAAATATGTTAGCAAGTGAATGTACTATAACTTAGGAGTTCGGACGGGGGAATATTAGTTTATGTGGATGGGTTTTTTTTTCTTTTTCAAATTATCTCTCCTGGGTACAAAAAAAATACTGACAATATATTGGAGAAAAATAAACAATATAAATAGTCACCTTCTGCCATCGATGGTGTGCTCAGAAGGAGAGTGCCAATGGCATTGTCGCAGTAAATATTCAGTACCATTAATCTCTAGGCTTCCAGCTGCTGCACCTTCCCACCTCAGCTACAAATAGGAAGCAGTAATTTAATGTCATCTAATATTGTAATTAACTAATTACATGTCGTTAATAAAAAAAACAAACACCTTTCAGCTTAGAAAGATTTTTTAATAGCACAAGTTACATTACAGTGGTTTGCTCTTAGGAGAGTCTAAACTTAACTTGGCATACTAAAGCGGTTGGCTTAATTAAAATAATATTGTTTTTTCAAAAATTTTATTTGAATAATTATCACCATTATTCAAAATTTTATGAAGAGGAGAGTGATTTATTTGCTCAAGCAATACTTCTAATAAGACTTGATAAAAAAAATAATAAAAAAAAAAAAACATATACCTCGATATCATGGCCTCTGTTTCTGAGAGTGGCATTGGCTGGCCTGTAGCTCCTTCTAAGCCTCCCCAGATAGGAAACAATTTGAACTCTCTCGTTCATCAGATCAATTGGAGATTGCATTCTTCCATTGCTGCAGTTTCTCCATTCTGGGCGAATCTCTCCCCAGTGTGCTGGCCCTCTCCCACTTTCATTATCATAGTTGAACTCACTCTCATCCTCTGATCAGTAAAAAAATAAAATGTTGTACTTGTTTAAACAATCATGTATACCAATCAAAACAAATTTTAATGTATAAAAAATACCATCTAGCGAGAGAGAGAGAGAGAGAGAGAGAGATCGAGCGTACCAGTTTCTTGAGAAGCTACACGGCATGGATGTTGCAAGACAAGAAGGAAAAGGAACAGGAAAGAGAAGATGATCTGTAGCTTTGCCATGTCTTTTCTTTTGTTGCTTTTCTGGTCTGATCGCAGATCTACAAGTTCCTGAGGGGAGGCTGCTTATATATATATATTGTAAAATACAGAGGTATCCGAAGAGAGAGATTTCAAAGATGGACCCCTTTTCAGTTTTTCCTAGTTTCTTCCTGCAGGGTGTGGTGCCGCTGACCAGTCTGAACTTGGAGAATTCAGCAAGAAGTTGATCTCCCAAACTTTAATTTCCCATTAGTCAGATTAATTAAAATGATCCTAGTTAAAATAAAAAGCCACTTCATTTTAATTTAATTCAATTTAATAAAAAATAATTTATTTTTATTTTTATATTTTTTTTGTTCGAATCAATCATATTTAAAAGTAAATGGCTAAAGCATTGATCATATCATGGGCAAGTGATTTGTTTATTCTTTGGGTCTCGAAAAGGCTAGCATTCCCCTCCTTTTACTTAGAATACTAATACCTCTATCTCTGTATACTTGTAAGCATATTTTTAAATATATTAAAAAAAATTAATATTATGAAAAAATATAATAATTTATTTAAAAGTAAAGTTTCATAATATTATTAAATTCTTATGATTTTTCTATTTTTAGGCACTTAAAAGAAAAAAAGTCATAAAAAATTAGTAAAATTGAAAAAAATTCATTTTTAATAGATTATTACACTTAAATAATACCCCCTCCATCCCAAAAGTTTTTCTTCATTTGTTTTTGACAATTAATCTATGCTTTTTTATTTTCAATATTTTAATATATAATAAAAAATATTTGTATATGAATGATAATTCAAGATATGTAGTTTCTAAATATATATTTTTTTTTTTTTTTCTAACAAACAATAATATGAATAAAATTAAGTCAAAATATAACAAAAAGTCAAATATATCAAAACTTCTGGATGGAGGGAGTGTTATCTTTTGAATGAAATTGATAAAGATATTAAAATAAAAATAAATTATTTTAGATTAAATAGACTTAAGTTATTAGAATCGCCACTTCATGTCTTTTTTGGTGAAAATTTTAAAGATGAGGGAAAGATATGGATAATGTCTTGATTATTATTAGGTGCTTCCACGACATTTTTTAGCTCATATTACTTTTCTTATATATGTATATATACAAAATTTTTAAAATTTTAAAAATTATTAAATATTTTTAAATGGATCTCACTGAAATTTTTGAAATGATTCCATTAATTTAAAAAAATATGAAAAATGAAATAAAAATGAATAAACAAAATTTTTTCTAATAAATATATTGAAATTAAATTAAAGCTTCATGTTTTCCTTTTATAAGTATGTTGTACATAAAAAATAATTCTATTTAGACCTCATAGAATAAAATTTCTAGATCTCTCTATATGGTTATTTTCATTCTAAGAGGCAAAGTTTTTTCTTTTTTTTTAGGGTACATTTTAAAGGGCAAAGTTAAGGCTTAGCGTCCATGCACACCTTTAACTCATTAATAAGTTCTTTTTTATATGCAAAATAAAAATGATATCTATTGTAACGTCTTGATTTAGTTGCTTATATTAATTAATTGATGAGATCAAAGCTTAAAATAAGGACTTGACTTGATCGGCACTGATCACCTAAACAAATTAATGCCCAGTATTGAACTAAGTGCCTAACGTACTAACTGAGTTAACTTGTTGTGCGATTTAGTCGTATATTTTGGCTTTCAATTCATAACCACTACTGCGAATTGTGATCCAGATCGAGGACCGCTTCAAATTGTTAGAAACTGTATAGCACCTTACTTCGCAATTCGCATTAAGAAATTAAGTGTTACTCAAATTTTGATCCCTTACCAACCCACCGCCGGCCTCCTAGTTACTTCTTTTCTATTGGATCATTAATCCTCTTTAAGCATTTGGTACTTAATGTAAACCTTGAAGACTTGTTTTTTTGGGGAAAAAAAATCAAGATAAAAATGACAATAAAAGAAAACAATGTTGATAATTGTTTTCTTCCCTGACTTTTTTTTTTTAAAGTAGTTCTCATAGGGAACAAATTTATTCCGAAAATACAAGAGCCCAGGAAAACTAGGAATAGTAAGGCAAACGGCCCGCAAACCCCAAAGAGTCCTTAGCTAGAAGATGTGCACATTAACAAACCTTCTAACGAAAAACAAAAAAACCCTTAATATTTTCCATAAAGTATTTTTTGTTTAGAAATAACTTTTACAATTAGCATTAAAATTTTAGATAATTTATTAATAATAAAGATAAAATAACTGATGCATGATTATCAGTTTGATAAAAGGAGAAAGAAAACGCGTTTTTTGTTTTCTTTTTCCATGGCCAAGCTTTTTCTAGAATTATGTACGGAAATATACAGGATGCCAGGTCAAAAATGAAAGTTGGTCACCGACCGGTGCTAAAAGTGCGTCTTCTATTTTTCTCAATTAAACATTGTTTTCTTTGTTTTTTAAAGGGGTGAGCTCCGGTCCGAGTAGCCGATTGGGAAGGTTAACTCTGTCATTTAAACCAGGCTCGGAACATAAAGGTAAGTTTGTGATAACTGGTGTGGGTGAACGCGTACAAGTTTTATCACACAAGAAATTCTCAAACGTCGAGTGTTTATAAAGTCAAAAACTGACACAATTGGACACTTGTTAAATTTACATATGAAAACACAAATCTTGAATATTTGTTTAAGTGATGAACGCTTTGAAGCATAAATCTTGGCCCCTTATTCAAATGATGAGACTTTGATGACTATTTGATGATGAATTTCAATCAAATTGCTAAGTATACTATTCAAAAATATGTTTATTTTTTTTATGTATTTACACCCTTTTGAAAGTAACAGAGCCATTAGATAGTTACTGGAGAAGTTAGAAAAACTCCCATCAAATCTAGTGTATGTTACTCGGTGAAAAGCGTGAGGAAAAAAAACCCGTATAAAGTAACATTAAATAGTGTAATTAATTTTTTTGGCCAACAGTGTAATTCATCATTTTAGTACCAAAAAATTCTGAAACAATCAGGGGAGGAAGGAATACTATTCTTTTGGTACATAGCTGGAGATAATAGAAAGGATTAATTGTTTTAATAATAAAACGTGATCAACGAGGTGGGAAAAAAAAAATCGTCCATCTCAGCGATCCGTACAGTTGTCAAAAGTGTCCACTTTTTTAATAATAACAACTTAACAAGAGTTGTTCATACGACCTTTTCACCTTTTTCTCCGTTTGGTGCGAAGAAGGTTGTCTAAACTTCCATGGCCAAGCTTTTCTAGAAATTAGAATGGTAAGCATCCTGCGATGCTTCTTTTCGTTCGGTCGCGGGAGCGGGAAACATTTTTTTTTCTTTTCTTTTTTCAAAAAAATATTGTTACAGAGGAATTCTTTTCATTGTCAGATATGAAAAATTATATTTCTTTATGCCCGTTTTGATGGCTTATAGATTTTTACCAGGTTTAAAAAGATTCCGCGTTGTGGCGGTTACATGATATCATAATATTAAACAAAATAATAATGAAAAAAATCAATAAAAATAATTTGAGGGTCCGAATAGAATGTAAAAACCTTATACATTAAGAATTTAAAAATTAACTTTAAAAAATTTAAGAAAAAAAAAGCTCTATTTCAATAAAAATAAATAAATAGACCTTGGTGACCAATGTTTTAGTTTATAAAACAACATACCATAAAAAAAAAAGAACTAAGAGATTAAATAAAAACACTAAAATTAAGTAGTTACTAAGTTTATAGTCCAAAACGTCAAGTTAATCAAATGAGGGTCTAATATGATAAACGGAAACAATACAGAGACTAAAAACACATTTCACAAAAAGAAACATGAAACATAATGAAAGTGAGAGAATTTCAAGACAAGCCATCAAAAAGCTACTTGTCTTTGAAAAGCTAACCAAACTTCTAAAAGAAGCAATCGCATAAAAAAAAAAAAGTTATCCGATCTAGCCCAAAACCAATGAGCAAAACCAGAAAAACACTATAGTTACTGTTCAAATGAACAATAGCAAAAAACGGCTTTTAGTATATAGTATAATGAGAGAAAACGTATTTTTGGGAAAAAATTTTCTGGTTCTTTTCACTTGAGTAGAGTTTGTACATACATCAGAACACAACCAAATCCTTACACAACTAAAAGACCAAAGAGACCAAATCCCATCCTCCTACATACAACTAGGAAACAAATATCTACACACAAATATTTACACAATATCCGAATATTCCAACACCTTTCTCAAGCTGGAGCATGTAAGTTGTGAATGTCTAACTTGCAAATAAAGTATTCAAACCGGTTTATGCCCAATGCCTTGGTGAAGACATTAGCCAATTGTGCGTTAGTTGAGACATAACTCGGGTGGCGGATGTTACTATGTTGAATTTCATCGCGAATAAAGTAACAATCTATCTTGATATACTTTGTGCGCTCATGAAACACAAGATTAGCTACGATCTGTAAAGCAGCCAGATTATCATAATATATTTTCATTAGATTTGAATGTTCCACGCCAAATGCCTATAAAAGTCCTTTCAACCACTTTAACTCACACGCAGTAATAGCCATAGATTGTATTTAGAATTCATGACACTAATATAAATTTCACTGTCCACCAGTCCTCTTATACTACAGCGTCATCTGGAGGTTGCATCAACAATCCACCGATGAAGCCAAACTTCTTCTTGGCCCAAAGCGCGGTCCTTTTAGCATATGCCTATTCGTCATAATTATTGTCTTTTTTCTTCTTTTCATCAGTCATGGCAAAGAGGCTTTGATACCATGAGAGAAAACATATTTTTAGGAAAAGACTTTCTGGTTCTTTTCACTTGAATAAGGTCTGTACATATATCACAACATAACCAAATCCTTCCACAACTAAAAGACCAAAGAGACCAAATCCTATCCTCCGATGTACATCCAGGAAACAAATATCTACACACAAATATTTACACAACATCTGAATATTCCAATATTTTACAAGAAAAAATTAAATGTGACAATTTTGATTGTAAAAAATAATCACAAATATAACTCAAGAAATAAGTATTCAGATTGTAAGAAAACCACCTAAATAAATATTATATATTAACTAATAATCGGGATGTCTCATGTAATAATTTTTTTTGTTTTTATAATGCTACAAAGTCAAGAAGATTGCTTTCCCTGAAATTAAACTTAAAGAAAAATAAAAAATAAAAGAAAAAAAAATTCATTTTTATTGTTAAGGAAGTACTTAGATTAGAATTATGTGTAAGTCATTGTTAAATTAGGGTTGCTACTTTTCTTTTTTGATAGTTACAAAGGAAATAAAACATAAAAAAAGAAAACATTACAAAGTATAAAATACCCCAAGGGCTCCAATGGCCAACCAGTGCTCTTGGATAACTATCGAGCGACACACAACGAGGATGGAAATCTTTTTAAATTGTCTTATCAACTAGTGAATAACTTTAATTTCTTTCTCGATCTCCTGATGGACCAGGTTATTGATAGCAATTTAAAATAAGCTTACCAAGCGATCAGTGAGAATAGTAATATTGTCCATATGCCACATTCTAACGTCCCTCAGACCATCCAATATAGTTATGATCTCTATCTAGAAAGCTGAAGGGTATTTTCTAACCAAACAATAATGATCCATAATTATAGATGAAACTGGGTTTCAAAACTGCAAAGTCACTATACCCATTGTAGTAGACAGGTTTCAAGCTCTGTTAACTTGGACGATGATTGGATGAGGCGCAGACTAGTCAATTACCCAGCATTTGATGTGTGGAGTCTGTCGAGGTTGAAGATAGGGTTGCTATTTAAAATATACATTTTCTTGTTGTATATATGCATCGATGAACTCATGGTGAAAAATAATAATAATAATAATAATAATGTGAATTCTTGGAACAAACGCCATGTGAATCTAATTAGGCAAAGCGTGTTCGTGTTTCTAGTCAAATATTAACATTTGTATCAATAGCTAGTGGTCTATGCTTTGACCACGATGATGGAACCAGAAAAGAGTCTTTCCGCATGCGAAAATCATGAAATTAAATATGATATGTGATATATTACATAATATGAATAAGCGTAATGTTGTATAAATATTTTTATATTTTATTATTTTTTATATGAAATATTATAGTATTTTATATACCAGTAAATTTTTTATATTTATTTTGTTAAAAGAAAAAAATTATAGTATATTATAAATACTGTAAAGTATATATTAAGGTATTTTATTTTTTACAGAAAAGTGTGAGATATTTTTTTAGTTATTTTACATCAAAATATATACATAAATATATAAAATATTAAAATATAATTAATACACATATTTTAACATAAATATTTAATTTTATCTTTTGGATACTTTTTTTTTTCTTTTTCTTTTAAATTTTTTATATTAAAAATATATTACTATTATTAAAGTATTATTTTTTTTCCTCTTGTATATTAGCTTTTTTTTTATTAAGTAATATTTATTTTTTGTCTTGTATCAAGTCAACATTGGTTCTAGTCTTGCTATAATTCATTTGTTTAAGTTACAAGAAACTTGCATTAAAGATCTATTAGACAGCCAGAATCGACTCTGAAAAGGCCTTGACAATTTCTCTGTAAAGTTATCGTACTATTTTTTTACCATTCGTCTAACGGTGATGATTCAAGTTTTTTAAACTAAGGAGAAATAAACATTTTTTTTTAAATAAAACCCTAGGGGTGGGGAGAAGTGTTTTCCCTAACTTATACTAAAGGAGCAGAGGAAGGTAATCGATTAAAAGTATTTATTTATATATAGTGATAGATTATGGCTAAAATTTATTTATATTTCTCTAACATTTTTGTGTTGACTTAAACGGTTCATAACCTTCATATTATCTTATTAAAGTCTTCAAAGTACAAGAACGTGCAAAAATTTGTCCCAACCATAGTCATGCTGTTAACTTCATAGTTAAATCTGACAGAATTTTTGGGAAAATTTTAGCCTTAATTCTTATATATTCTTCCTCTTACTCGAAGAACCTTAAAAGTTGCAAACTTAACACTTTCATCCCTGATATTTTTTTAATTGAATATTGAATCCGTAAATCTCCACCATTCCTCAATAGCCCTGCCTCAACCCAGAATGTCCGTCATCTCATTGTAACTCCCGCATTGCAATAATGTCTCTCCTTTTTTGCCTTCTCTTCGCACCCAACAACTCGGACTTGGGGTTGGGGCCGGCGCCAGCAAAGGGCCGGTGTCCATGGCATCGTAGATCTGGAGCGCCGGAGGAGAGCTGGGCAGGGACGGTTGCACTGGCTTCTTGAGCCGATGGGTTTCTTTAATGGATTTCTTTAAATTCGTATTCTCAAACGACCTAATCCCAACCCCGTTCGCCGGACAAGTACACAATTCCCAATTCTCCCCCTACCTACCCCAGTAAAATGCCAATTCCAATATCAAACCTTGGACCTTCGGTGGCCTCATTTGAACCCTCACCACCCAATCTGAGTCTGTGATTGAAGACCTAACGCCGGGATCTCCAGGAGTTCGTCTCAGGCTTGAAAAAGGAGATCCAGGTGGCTCAGGGCTCACTCAGGACAGTGGGAACTGCCATTGATGATTTGGGGATCTCTGTATTGAAAGGGACTGCCCAGATCATCGCCCAGGGGAAGGAAGTGATCCTCGCTGGCAATAATGAGCCAGATTCGTCTTCCGATGCTAATGGCGAGAGATATGGTGTTCAACAGTGCTTGAACCCTAAACGTTTCAGCCGGATAATAGAATTAGGTCATTAAATACGAGCAGAAGAAAGGAAAAGGAAAAGAATTTGTAGTCATATATCTTTAGAAGGCAATAATCATGGAATAAATACGAGAAGAAGAAAGGAAAAGGGAAAAGAATTTTTAGTCGTATTTAATTACGTGAGTCAGGTAATCATGGAAAAGGGAATACGAGCAACATATGCGGGCAGACGAGAAGAGGGAGGAGGATGGGGCGGCCGAGGCGCGGCGGAGCAGGGAGAAGTAAAATAATTGTTTTTTTTTTCTAGGAAGTTGGAATGGATGAGACATGAGAATCGAGAAATTGTTAAATTTACAAATTAAGGGTGCTTTGAGTACGAGGAAGAAGATGTAGGGATTAGAATTGATATTTTTCACAAAATGCTGTCATATTTAACTGTGAATTTAATGAAGAATTATGATTGGGACAAAAACAAAATGTGACACGTTAGAGACTTTATTAGGATAAAATAAATATTAGAAACCTATTTAGGACAAAGTAAAAAGATTAGGAATCACAAATAAATTTTATCCCGATTATTAATTATTTAGAAATCTGTGAATCAAATTTTCTTTTAATATTTTTTTTGTAAAAAAATATTTTAGTATAATAACTGGGAGTAAAAAAATAAAATGAATTATTTATGTAAAAAATTAAAATTATTATAGGATAAGTAGAATATTAACTTCCAAACAATACTAGATTCACGTAAAAATAAAAATTAACCCAATATGGAATTCATCACATTTTGTCAATCTCGAGCCAACCAACCCAAGAGACTAATGAAGCTTCTTCTCTGATCGAAGGAAGCTCAGCACGTCATTGCTGAAAAAGACACTAGGGCCCCTCAAGTCTACTCGTCTTGGTCTTCCTCTTCAACGAATACAAGTTGTCAGCTATCGCAGGAGGCCTTCCATTTCCAGGAGTCCTTCTTATGTAAGCCTGGGGCAAGCCGTGCGTTAGGATATGTGGAATGTTGATTATATATCTATATCTTGTTTACATAACTAGATAAAAATGGTAGTAAATATAATTGGTATGAGAGTGTATGATAGTGGATTGTGTAATGGTTCAATTCATCATCCTCATATTTTTTTTTTCTTTTTTTGCCCAACTCTTTATCTTTGTTTTTTTTTAATTAAGGATTCCTACATTTTACCTTTTCTTCTTTCTTTACCCAGTTTTTTTTTTAAATCTTCGTTTCATTTCTTTGAATTATTCCCATTCTTAAAAATTTTATTTTTTTGGTTTTTTCCTTTCCTTTTTCAGTTTATGTATCATTCTCTCCTCTTTCATATTTCACCTTTATCTAGCTCCCCCCCTAATTTTTATTCAATTTACTAGCAGTTGTTGGTTTTTTTTTATCAATTCATATTTGTTTTTTATTCTTTTATTACTAGCTATTTGTTTCTGTATGCATTACTTTTCATTTTTTTCATTTATAGATTAACAAAATTCGTGCAAACAACTACTTTAAAAGAATAGAGACATAGTTAGAAAAGAATATGTGCATGTAAAAAAATATATGCAAATGAAGAAAGAAACATATAAAAGTAAAGAAACGAACGTGTGAATGTGAAAAAAAAAAACACACATATATGTATGAAAGAACGTGTATATGTAAAGAAAAGAACATATGCCTTCAAAAAAAACAAGACTTACTTTCAGAAAATATATATATAGAACAAATATCAAAACATATGCATTTGTAGATAAAGCAAAGAACATATATGTATGAAAGAACGTGTATATGTAAAGAAAAGAACATATGCCTTCAAAGAAAACAAGACTTACTTTCAGAAAATATATATATAGAACAAATATCAAAACATACATGTATAAGGGGAACATATATATTTAAAGAAAAGAACTTTTGTAAGTAAAGAAAAGAATATATATCTAGACAAACTAAATATAAAAACACATTATGAACACACACATATTATACATATAAAGGAAAGAACATGTGTATATAAAGAAAATAACACATACGTTCAAAAATATCTATTCATAACAAATTTGAATGTATATGTGCATGTATATACACATATGTTTAAACAGGGGCGGAGTTAAGATTTTAAGTTAGAGGGGGCCGGACTTCATTTTAAAAATACTAAGGGCTAATTCGCTTTAACTTAAGTCAACTGACTTATTTTTACTTTTATGCATTTTTTTTACCTAAAACCAATTTCATTTGAAAGTCAATATTATATAGATACAATAATCCTTTGAAAGTAAATTTTCATGATGTTTGTTAATTTTTTTTATGAATTTGTCTATTTTAATACCTTAAATTAAAAAAAACCATAAAAATTTAGTTAGATTACAAAAATTGTATTTTCAATAGATTATTGCAACTACATAATATTAAATTTTAATTAAAATTAGTTACAAGTAAAAAAATGTAAGAATAAAAATAAATCACTTTGAAGTCAATTAACCTAAATTAAAACGAACTGAGTGTAACAAATTAAGGGGGGCATAGTAAAGATAATGGGGTGTTCTAGCCTTAGGTGTTTTAACTTCATTTTTAAATATATACATGGACAATATATATAATTTATAAAAAAAATTTGGGGGCCAGGTACCTTGTTTACGCCACTGTGTTTAAAACAACATACATGTAAAATGAAAAGAACATATTCAAATAAAGCAAGGAACATAAACATAGTTACATAAACTATAGAGAAAGAAACACACACACACACACACACACACACACATATAAAAGAACATATTTATATTAAAAAAATAATATATGCATACAAAGAAAATAACATATATATTAATATATATATATATATATACAGAACAAATATTAAAATACACATGTACAAAGGAACATATGCATTTAAAGAAATGAGTATATGAATATATAGAAAAGAACATATACCTTCACATATATCTATACAGACAAAATATCAAAACACATTATAACAACATACATACATATATAAATGAACATATATACATGTAAAGAAAAAAAATATAAATAAAAGAAAAAAACCACAAAAAAGTTATAGAAAAAAAAACAAAAAAAACATAAAAAATGAAAAAAAATGAAAGAAAAGAAAAACATAAATAACAAGGAAAAAGATTGAAAAATATAAGAAAAACAACAAAAAAAAGTGAAAAAGAAAAAAAAAATAAAGACCAAAGAAGCAAAAACTTGTTAAAAAGAAAGAAATGAAAAAACTGAAGGCAGGATGCAAAAAAAAAAATGATAAAAATGTGAAGAGACGACAACAAAATGAAAGGAAAAAAAAACATAAATAACAAGGAAAAAGATTGAAAAATATAAGAAAAACAACAAAAAAAAGTGAAAAAGAAAAAAAAAGACTAAAGAAGCAAAAACTTGTTAAAAAGAAATAAATGAAAAAACTGAAGGCAGGATGAAAAAAAAAAATGATAAAAATGTGAAGAGACGACAACAAAATGAAAGGAAAAAAAGAAGAAGAAAGAAACATGGAAGCTACGAAGACTTAAACTCAGGCTTGCTAACCTCCAAGCTTCCCACATCAACAAGTTTACCATTCCACCAAGTACAGCGATTGTTTGAACATTGCAAAACTTATATAACTTTGTCTCTAGACTTACATGTATGCCAGACGTGCACAAGAAATTCGCCATTTCCAAGTATGAGAAACAAAAATCCTAAAAATTTCAACTCATGCCTCAAATCCTTGCTGTTTCATTTCAAAAAAATTTTTTATTCATAAGCATGCTTATTAGTATATAAAGAGAGAGATACTTGCAGCTTTTTGTGGTATTTACAGGGAAGAGGATAAAGAGGCCAGATTCAAACCCTTTTCCTTCCCATAATATCCAAAACATTTTAGCCATTAGGCTAAACCTGCAGGACTATAAAGCCTTTATTACAAAATCCTTGCTCTTTTTTGGAAGTTTCAAATTATTCGTCAAGTTTTTATAAAAAGTAAAAAAGTTGTAATTATTTTCCTTTTTCTTTTCTTAAAAATCAATGAAAATTTTCTTAATATGAGGACATGTATCTTAAAACGGAGAAAAACATACTCCCAAACAACTATCTTTTGCACTAGAATTTGGCATTTGAATTTGATGGAGATAGAAGACTTGAAAGGCAATAAAAGAATAACTCTCCATCTTTTCCAAATTATTTGTAATATATTTAATTTAATTTTATTTAGTAGAGGTGATTAATTAGGTTTTTCAGTTTTAACCAAAATTGATTGCCCAAAATGTTTCAATATTCCATCTTAAGTAAATAACTGAATAGGCCGATTCGGATAGAGATACCAAAAACGAACACATCGCACTACAACAATGCTTAAACAAAATTCCACCAATTCGTTGGACATTTTGAGATTGAAACCAAATATACCAACTAGTAATAAGTTATTAAGTTTGCTTTAACATTATTCATATTGATATTCAAAGTTGTTTCCCTTTAATTTTAGATAATATTTTGTTGTCCATTCTCTAGTTGCGGCTATGAAATGTAATAAGTTTTTACCACTCTGTAATTTCAAATGATTCATTATATTATCATGCACTCAAATAGTCAGATAAAAGGGATTGAAAATTGATGGGATCAGTCCCACTCCAAACTCCAAACATATACTCCTTCCACCTGGGTTTGGGGTTCATTAGTATAATAATATGAATAAATTTAAGTCAAACTAATAAAAAAAATCAAATGGAGCAAAGAAAGTGGGACAGAGAGAATATTACATTTTAGTTTCTAATTTTTGTAAGTTGTCAATTAATGTGGTGTGGATGGAGGGACAGCCAAAGTTTTGGCCAAATTTTTGTGAGTTGTTTGTATTTCCTTGTATATGAGACCTATACACAAGGATTGAGGCCATATCGTATGTTGTAACTTCATAACCATTAGGATGTACTTGACTTTAATTAAATTGATCAAGTTGTTTGTATTTCCTTGTATATGAGACCTATAAGCAAGGATTGAGGCCATATCGTATGTTGTAACTCCATAACCATTAGGATGTACTTGACTTTAATTAAATTGATCAAGATGTTTGTGGCCCATCTTAAGGTTGGAGATAAGTAAAAGGATGCATATTTGCTCCAAGCGGATGGAGAAGCCACCGTACTCTCAATAAAAAATATTTATAGATCCACTCTAAAAAGCTCTTAATTGTGTGTACATATAAATTTGTTTTAACTTAATCTAAACTAACTTATTTATATTTTTATATTTTTTTTATATGGAACCAAATTCATTTGAAAGCCAATATTATGTATATATAATAATCAATTTGAAAGCAAATTTTCATAATGTAATTAATTTTTTTAATGAATTTTTATAGTTTTAAGCACTAAAAAAATAAAAACTCATAAAAATTTGATAAGATTATAAAAATTATATTTTCAATCTATTATTACACGTATATAATATTAATTTTTAAATAAAATTAGTTTAAGGTAAAAAAAAATATAAAAATAAAAATAAATAATTGTAGATTAAGTTGATTTAAGTTAAAATAAATCAACTATAAAACTTTCTTTCGCTTACATTATTTTTTTATAAAAAAAATCTCCAACTCTCGTAAAATAAATTCATTCTCATTCTCTTGGAAGAAAAGGGAACAAATTAATGTTGACAAAATTAGGGCATATATGTATATCCGACATCAATGTTCAATACCAAAGAGCTTTATGTTGGAAAAAAAAAATCCGTCACCAAAAAGTTTTTTTTTTCCCAAAAAAAGGACCATATGATAAATACACATGGATATTTCCTAGTTGCACCAGTGGAGGATCCAAAAATTTTATAAAGAGGGGTCCGTGTGTGTATATTAAATGATAAAATTGTAAAATAAAATTTATAAATTTTCATACATAATATAATGACTGTAAAAAAAATAGAGGAAGATCTAAAAATATTTTGATTTAGCATTTATTTTTTCTGTCTTTAATTGACTTGCTTCAATGAAATATGGAGAAGATGAATAAGATGCCCATGTCATACAAAATGTACAAAACAAAAATTTCCTTTTATCCCGTAAACTTTAACATTTCTTCTCATTTGGCTCATTTGACTGTATCAAGTGTCCAATTAGCTTCTTAATTTTTTTATATGTTTGAAAAGAAAAGAGAGTGACAAAAAAGATTTAAATCCTAGGTAGGAAAATATGTGAAAGTTTAGAGGCCAGTATAGAACTTCTATTGTTATAATTATTCATAAAGAGAAGAGAATAACCTATTCTTTTATTTTTATTAAGGTAAGTGGGATATATTTTTTTGTTCCATTATATGTTATAAAAGTTGTGGGATCCATTAAAAAATTAAAGAAGGTCTAATTATTAAATTATTGATCAATTATTGACAATGTCCTAGGTGGTCCATGGACCCATACTGTATATGTGGGTACGCCGCTGGTGGCATGGGCATTATGTTGTAAAAATAAGAGACATACAATCAGTAGTAGGGACACATCGAGCATAAAAATAAAATAAAATAAAAGAGTTATCCTTTTCTGGTCAAGAGTTACCTCTGCTTTTTTGTTTTATTTATTTTTTCGGTTATCTGGAGACTGGAGAGTGGAGACTGGTGACTCGAGAAAAATGCATAAATTGGGCTTTTCTGGCCCAACTACAATGGAGGATGCCTAAATTCTAACTTGAAATCCAAACGGCCGTGTCTACCCCCATAAGTAGCATCGAAGGGCTCCTCGCCTTTCGGCTTTCAGCTACGAAAACAATTTTCCTTTTTTGGGCCTGTCTGGCTTAAATACAATGGAGGATGCCTAAATTCTACGCAAACTTGAAATCCAAACGGTCGTATCTTCTCCTGTAAATAGCATCAAAGGGTCCCTTAGCTTTCGGCTCTCAGCTGCGGAAACAATTTTTCTTTTTTCTTTTTTTGGCTAAGGTTTTAAGCTTGGCCATCTCTGTAGGCGGAGAAGCATACTGATACCAAAGGCTACGAAGAAATTAGAAAATCACTAGTCATTCTGAAAATAATTTCCCTCGATCGATTCAGTAAGAATTTTGCTCCTTCGGGTGGATTTATCTCTAATCCACGGCATCACCCTTCATCAGGTATTATTTGCATGATGATTCGGAGTAGGTTCTTTTTTATTCTTGGGCCATCTTTGTACATCTTGATTTCGTTCTATGATTTTGTTAACCTTTACCTTCGTGTTTTATTGATGGGTGGCTAGCGAAAAATATGGGATATTGGATTGTTTCTTTGCTATTAGTTGCCGTGGGTTTTCTGGTTTGCGATTTGTTCCCTTCTAGTTGCGATTTTCATGATTCTGAGTTGGTTTGCCTTTGTTTGTTGGTTTATGATTTTAGAAAAGGTTCACTTCTGTAAACAAATATATACCAGTGAACCAGTGGTAAAGGATATAGAAAGGAGGTTGGTATTAATAACCACTTACGCATATACTTTATGCATCTCACTTTGAGAAGACTTCTGGGCCCATTACCATGGGATTCCTAGTAGTAGTGCCGGTAACATTGAGTAAGGTTTCTGGTAGAATTGAACATGCAATTCCCAATGGTGGTAAATGTCTACTTTCGCTTACTTTCATGTGTATACATAGAGAAGGCTATTGGTCACGTTTCAATGTGATTCCTACTGGTAAGGCTGCTGGTTGCGTGAAACGCAATTCCTAGCAGTGGTGAGGCTACTGGTCAAATTTAAATTTGATTCCTAGTAGTATCGTATGGCTAGAGAAGGCTACTGGTCATAATTCCAATGTGACTCCTAGTGGTAAGGCTGCTGGTTACATTGAACTGCAATTCCTAGCAGCGAAGAGGCTACTGGTCAAATTTAAATTTGATTCCTAGTAGCAGCATATGCTTAGAGAAAGGCTGCTGGTCACATTTCTGTGTGATTCATAGTAGCAAGGCTGCTGGCTGCATTGAATTGCAATTCCTAGTAGTGAGGACGCTACTGGTCAAATTTGAATTTGACTCCTAGTAGCGGCGTACTTCTAGTGATTGTATACCGTGACCTATTTTAATGTGTTTCTTTCGAGAAGGGCACTGGTCACATTTCAATTTGATTTCTAGTGGCAAGGCTGCTGGCTGCATTGAATTGCGATTCCTTGTATTGAGGAGGCTACTGCAAAAATTTGAATTTGATTCCTGATGGTAGTGTACAGTTAGAGAAGGCTACTGGTCACAATTCCAATGTGACTCCTAGTGGCAAGGTTACTGGTTGCATTGAACTGCAATTCCTAGCAGTGATAAGGCTATTGGTCAAATTTAAATTTGATTCCTAGTAGCAGCATACGCTTAGAGAAAGGCTGCTGGTCATATTTCTATGTGATTCCTAGTTGTAAGGCTATGGTTGCATTGAATTGCAATTCCTAGCAGTGATGAGGCTACTGGTCAAATTTGTATTTGATTCCTAGTAGCAGTGTATGCTTAGAGATTGTCTACTTCAGCTTATCCTTAACGTGTTCCTTTTGAGAATGCCACTGGTCATTTTGGGAATATAATCCCCAATAACTGTGGTAC